>JALIZH010025937.1:0-62702 GCA_030522465.1 Rhipicephalus appendiculatus | reverse complement strand
GAGTACGTGGTCCCTGTGAACGACGACACCTCGTTCTTCAAGTGGTTCACCAGTTCGCTTTACAAGGGAGCCACGGTTGCCATGTCCGCCAGTGTCGGAAAGCTCCGAGACGGTGACGATCTACGCCAGGTGCAGTACACTCGAGCGCCTTCGAACATGCGGCATACTTCGTTGTACAGCTCTTTTCGTCTTATAAAGTCACGCCGTTTTATAATTCAACGCCACGAAGGGATATCTCCCACCCCATTAGAAGAGCCTGTAGGCGCCCTGCGGCAATCGGTGTCCTACCCAGTACCTACCGCATGGATAGAGGACGGTCTCCCCACTCGAAAACCGCTACGGTATTGCAGCAACGTTGACACCTCAGGGATCTTGCATATTCGTTAGCACATGGCACATTTCTGTGTCATGTTCGTTCTGTGGAATGCATTGTTTGCTGTACGGTTATCTTGCTCTTTATTGCCACAATGAAAGGTATAGCGTGCTTATATGCGCGCACTGTACCCCTTCTTTCGTCCACCGCGGATGCTTCGGCAGTGTTCTTCATGGTGAGCAGGAAAAAAAAAAAAAAAAAAAGGCAGCTTAAGACATTTTAAGAGGATTGAGTTTTAGTTCGCTTCTTTCTAGCTTGCACGTTCGTATCTCAGAGAGCACCCGATTTTTAGCAGCGCGTTGTGCATGGAAATAGCAAGGCAATAAAAAAAAAAAGAAAAACTGATCACAGCAGCAGTTCGGCAGGAAGAAACCCGGTACCATGTGCGATAGGGATAACTTTGAAGGACAAAATAATATCAATTTGGACTTCATACGCGACATGACGGCGACGGCAACGGCGACGGCAAAAACCCGTCGAGACTGTCCATATAATTGCTGTCGCAATAAAAGCAGTTTAGGAACAGAGACGTTGGTTATTGCGCAGATAGGTGGGAATATTGGTTCTGTCCTGTATAAGGATTACAAAAGCTGAGCATTCAAGAACGGAGGGTCGGGGTTGGGCTCCAACTCCCTCCCCCTGTCGTTCCCGAGGATCGGGAGGATCAAAACTGAAGCCCCTCCTACTCACGCCGTCCTCCTCCTTTAGCCCCGATGACTGTGCGAAATTAGAATTATACGTTTTCAGAAGAATAAGGCTGTGGGACTGGTGTTTGTTGCGTTGAAAGCCTTTTTGGGTTGACGTAAGTATAAACAGCAGGAGTGAATACCAGCGAGAACAAGTCCGCGGCGGCGTTTTCAATCGTTGTAGGTCGAACCAGCTGCGTATTTACTGCAATCACGGATGATAAGTAACAATAACAACAATACATGAGTACGCATAAGTTTCATGCGTAGTGTACTTTTATACTGTAGGAAATATCTGGCAGCCAATAAATTCATCATAACCTTCATCCGCTATATCCTAGTCGCGGGACGAGTTAATAAACACTAAACTACAAGGTGTGTTCACTATTGTCATATCTTATTACCAACGAATAACAGCTGGATTTCTCTTTTTCGCCAGTAGACCGTTATCATAGTAAGTACAGTAGTTATAGGGCGGAAAAAGTATATTCAGCTAAACCTGTATATAATGAAATTGACGAATTTCCGAAAAAAATCGTTATGAACAGGATTTCGTTACATGTGTTGTAGATGCTGCCATCTAGGTAAAGCCAGGCGAAGCTCGTGACAGCGTGCGCGCGAGGTGCGCATGGCGCGTGGCTTGGCTCCTACACCTCCCGACAACTTTCTGAGGCAGCACAGCTAAACCTACGTGGGCGGAACTTCACATGTGTTACTACGCCAATTAGTCCGTTTGCGGGCGATTTCGGTTTCGGTTTCGCAAGCGCATCCAACATGTACGTTTCGGCACGAACATCCAAGGTTTATGATGTTATTTTTGAAATAGTGTATTAATAGATAGGTTATATGTAGCTTTAATCGAAAGCTATGACAAGCCTTGAGATAATTATGAACGCAACTTTGAAGGGAAAGTACGCGGAATCATTGCTGTGTTCTTCACGAACTCGAGCATAGCTCATCAGCCAGCGGTTCAAGCCCGCGTGTAAAGTGAGCACCATACAGTAATGCTTGCATTTGCTTGCTTACATTTTTTTTTTCAGAGCAATAAAATATTCTTTATTGCTAAGGAACACAGGAAGCAGCTTTATTGAAGCGGTCGGATTTATTTTTGAAAAAAAGGGGGGTGGGGGGCGCATGGCCGAGCAGGCACTGTGTGATAGGAAATTCAACGCAATTGCAAGAAACAATGTCCTAAATTTCGGTGAATACAGGGTTGCTATCGTCGTTTTCCTTCTTTTGGAGACGCAACAGCTTTCTGGAGACGCTCACGTTAATTTGTTTGTGGACGCGAAGTCATCGATGGGTCGCAGATATCTTGGCCACGACTGGTCGCAGGCGGGCGTCTCACGTTCGTAAATCCACGGCCGTAGTAAATCCAAGCCGGTGAAACGCACTCCTTACTCGGCCAAGAACGCTGTTTTGGCAGTTAGCCGCATAATAGGCATGAACGCGCCTGTTGCCCAGGCGAAACTTTTCACTGGTGATTTTATCCTACAATATCGCTGTCATGGCAAAGCGCCAAGAACCGCTCCCACCGTAGACGCCGACGGGTACAGTGTTAAAGTACGCGATCTTTAGCGTTATTGTATCAGCAATATCAGGCAACCGAAATACCGACCACGTATAGAACGCAATTTATGAAAAGGGTCATCGTTTTTACGTACAGTTTCCAATCGCAATATTGCTTACAAGCAGCTGGTCCTGCTGAAGATTGACAGATCGCCGGTGTCAATTTCAAGGCGGCTATCGCAATGAGAGACCCACTTGCGCTGACGGTATCACTCACACACAACTTCTTTCTCCGTGATAGCATATGCGGGGAACAAAATATTCTTCTTTTCCTTCTGCTCGATGAACACAGATCACCTAGCGAACGCGCACTCAACCTCGCTCACAAGCAACGATGTGAACTTGCTGCAACTTCTTGTTGTTGTTGTTGCCTCTATCCTGTGGCACATACCCACTCTGGGGGATTGGGCAAGAAAATGTATTGTATGCTATGGGTGATAACTATCGTATTGCTTGGCAACATATAATTTGAAATTGAAAAAAAGAAAAATAATGCTAATAATAATCATAAAAAAATAAAATAAACGTTAAAAAAATAATTAACAACAGCAACCAACATAACCAAGAGGGAGCTAAAAAAAAAAGAAAAGAAAAAAATAGAGTGTCGATATAACAATAACGTACTGAAATTTTGCGGAGACCAGACAGCTGTGTTTGCCTTATCCAATCAATATGGAGCGTGTATTTTACATTTCAATTCATTGAAAAGTTTCTTTGCGAGTATTTATTGAAGGAGACATTATATTGGAATACGTTTAGTGGCTTGAATATAATTACAAACCGCATCGAATACGTCTCGATGACAATGTCCCAAAACGGAGGCACCGAAGTTTAGAAGGTTTTCTGTGGTTAATCTTAAACCTACCTTGGAAAATGGTACACCAAGAAGTCTTTTTCTAATTCGTGAGTAGTTGCGACATGCTATAAAATAATGATCTATAGTTTCTGTTTCATTACAGAATGGACAGAGGGGCGATATGGTCAGACCAGCTCTGTGCAAATATAGGTTTAACGGGGGGACTCGGCATCGAAATTTGGTAATAAGAAGTTCCCACTGTCTAGATTGACTCCACTGAGGTTTCCATGGAAATTTGAGGTGCTGATATTCCGTCCATTTTGTTATAGTTTCCATCATATCTGTATGAATTGCTAATTTTCTGTACCTGATTGCTGCTATATATTCTACTACTGGAAGTACCGAAATTACTGGGCCATCAAGCGATGCTCGTGCTAATGAATCGGCCATTTAATTTAACTGTAACCCGCAGTGGCCTGGGATCCACAATAATTTCAGGGACTTTAAGTGTGGTGAAACTAATGTGCGGAAAGTCATTAGGGCTCGCGATTGTTCTGAAGCTGTCAGGGCTGTACACACCGATAATGAATCTGTGATGACTATTGCACTGCTTTCGTTAGAAGGTAATTTTCGAAGTGCCAAGATTATAGCCATGAGCTCTGCTTCAAAAACAGGGGTAAAATCTGGTAGTCTCACTGCGAATGACCAACCAAAGAAGTTGGAGGCAATTTCTACGCCTGCCTTTTCATTAATCACGGAAGCATCTGTGGCGATTATGTTATTTGTTTCAGCATGGGTCAGGTAATCTTGTAATCTTTTATTTAAATATCTGGGGGATTGGAACTTAGATTTTGGTGGGAAGATTTCGTCGTATTTTATCGTAATATCATGATTCGAACCATTAGTTTCAATTACCGTTCTAATGTCCACATTTATACTGTCCAGTTTCTTTTGGACAAAAATAATCTGGGGTGTATGAAATCGGGGCCAATGCGCCAGAAAGAAGGAATCAGGGTTTCTAATAAAGGCGTACTCGGATCTTCTAGTCTTTAAGCTGTAAAATTTTAAAAAATGTTTGTACCGTTAGAATGCGGAATCGACAAAGGAGTGTGGGTAAGCGCGCTTCTTGATACATTACATTGATAGCCACAAACCTCAGGAGTCCCAAACACATTCGCAGAGCTTCTCGCTCCAGCAGAATCAGAGGTTTTGTTTTATAGATAGGGCTGCCCGAAAATAATATGCACCCAAACTCCAATATTGGGCGCATGTACATTTTGTATACCATTAACATGGTCTTCCTACGTAACCCGTATTTTCGGTTACTCAGCCTGCGCAATAAGCCTGACGCCCGTTGGGCCTTTGCTACTATATACTCTATATGTGGAGTCCAGTTCAGTTTTTCAGTATAGATTATGCCCAAATATTTGACAGAATCCACTTGTGGAATGGGTTCCTGCTTATATACTATGGTAATTGAAATTGAATCTGCCAGGGGAAATACCAAGAGCGCACTTTTACTGATGTTTAATGATATGGAAATTGAATGCAGCCAAATTTCAAGGGTATTAACATATCTTTGCAATTTTTGATGCAATGAGTAAATGTCACTGTCTGCTGCGAAGAACGCAATATCGTCTGCGTAAATGTAGACAGTGACATCCTGGTCAGCTGGAATAGAGCTCATCAGTACATTAAATAATACTGGAGAAAGAACTGCCCCTTGGGGAACTCCACGTTTCTGTTTGAATTTAGAGGAGCAACATCCATCTTTAACGCAATAAAATTCCCTTGATTTGAAAAAATTCTGCGACCCACTCAATTATATATTGTGGAAAATTTAAACCCTGAAGAGTATTCAGTAAAATGGAGTGCTCAACACTGTCATAGGCTTTAGCTATGTCAAGTGTTACTAGGGCAGCATGTTGTCTTCTTTTTCGTGCAAGCTGTATTCGACTCTCTAAATCACCATGGGCACACCAAATGGAGCACTCACTACGGAAACCAATTTGATTTGGTTTTTATATTAACTTATCTGTCATCCAAATACTAATTCGGCCATGTAGAACCCTCTCTATAAGTTTGACCAAGTTAGAGGTTAGAGAAATGGGCCTTATATTTTCTATATTAAAACCTGATCCTTGTTTTTTTGGTATGGGGATTACCTTCGCTATTTTCCAGTCATACGGTATCCACGCGTTCTTGAACGAGTAGTTTATAATATTAAGGATGTCACCGGGCGATAACTTGAATAAAATTTTAAGCATAGGAACTGTGATTCCGTCAGGCCCAGGAGCTGACGAGGGTAAACCTCTAACCACGTTGGACACTTCGGACATTGTCACTTCTTCAAAGTCCGTCGTTATAGTAGATTTTTGCCAGTTGTTTGGCACAGTCGAAGAAAATCTGCTTTCCAAGCCTTTGCGAATTGACTCTAACGATTTTGTCATTTCTTCCGGTGACAGACATTCATAATCAGAATTTACTGGAGACGGCAGGATTTTGCGAGATCTGATATATCGGAATAACGCTTTCTTATTTCCAGGTTTCGAAAGAAACTCAAACTGTCTTTTGTCATGGTCTTCTTTAGCTTTGGCTACCGTGCGTTTAAATCCAGCGGCAATAAATTTATAGTCTGACCAATTTTTGGGGACTGATTGCGAATTAGTTTCTTCCAGGCTGCCTGTCGTCGTCTGTGGTCACGTGAGCAACCTGAATTCCACCACGGGCTAAATGGCATCCTCTTGGCAGATTCAATAGTAAATTCAGCTTTTTTGTATGTTCTTTTAATTACTGCGCTTAGTTTCATTGCTTTAATTTCATCACTATCTTCTGAGGGAGAAGCTAAGGTTGCTTTGAGGTCATTATAAAATTTCGAATAATTTATAAAGACTCGAACATATGAACATGATGGCATTGTGGGGCAAGCAATCTGAAACATTATGGGAAAGTGGTCACTATTGGTAGCACAGTCCAGGGCTGTCCATGAGGTGCCAGAAATGGACGAGCTTACAAAGCTTAAATCTAAGGCAGAGCGTGATCGGTCTCGGATAAATGTGGGAGTTCTAGCGTTGAGGCATGTTAAATTGTTGTCTATAGACCAGTCCCACAATCTTTGGCCACATTGATCAGTTCTAAAACCCCCAACACGTGTGGTGAGAATTAAAGTCTCCGACTAGAATTTTTTCCTTACACCATGAGTTAATAGCCATATCTAAACATCGCGTGTCTTGCACACCCATAGGAAAGTAGAGGTTCACTAAAGAGAAAGATAGGTATCCTGGCAGGGTCACGTCTAATGCAAAAATTTCGCAGTCAGGAGACATATATTTGTACGAAATTTTGACCTTCATACTAATTTTCTTATTGATAAAGAATGCTAAACCTCCACCTTTGGATGGACGGTCTAGTCGAAAGGATCGGAAGTTGGTTAATTGAAACGAGTGATGAGCGGAAAGCCATGTTTCTTGCAGTGCAATAATATCTGGATCGAATTTAGATGACAAGTACAATAAATCTGTTATTGCTGAGTGAATCGATCAGCAGTTCCAATGGAGAATTTTGAGAGTCCCTATGGTTTCGATAGAACTGTATCAGCGACAGCCTTATCTAAAATACTCTCTTTAAGAAAGTCGCTTTTCGAGAGGTTGTCCTTCTGGTATTTCTTGCTTTTCGAATGTTTTGGTGAGCTAGATTTTTTGGAGATAGGGGATCTAGAACGCTTAAGAGATCTTAGGTCCATGTCCATATCATCTGAATCCTGAGTATCATCATGTCTGTTGTCATTTTGCCTCTGGTTGCCTCCCGTAGAGTGCTCTGCCGACTGCGCATGCGAATGAGTTATCTCTGACTCTGCATCAATTAATGTGCGCGTGACCTCAGCATTTTGTGAAGCTGTGCCAAAATCTCTCGGCGTTGCATTTATATGCGCCATCTGGTTGCTTATAATTTCTGACAAAGACTCACAAATGTTGGTAGCAAGGCGTTGTATAGCCTTTTCCATAGCCTTTTCGATCATGTCCGCAATGGATAGGGAAAGAGATGCTTCCATCGCTATCTTATGTCGGGCTGCAACGCCGGCGTATCCCTGAGTTCTGGCCTGAATTTCCGCAATGGCGCCTTTTCGAGAACATCGCCTTCAATCTACTACCTCAAGAATTTGTATTTCACGTGCCTTGGCCGAGCAATTTGGGTTGTCAGCACAGTGCGCTTCATGACAAAGGCAGCACTTCTCTTCACTCGATTTACAATCACCTGAGTTGTGCATCTCACCACAAATTCGACATCTCGGAGCTGACCGACATCCTTTCATTGTGTGCCCATAGCGCCAACATTTTAGACACTGGAGGGGACGCGGCGACAGCGGTTCCACTCTGTATATTAGAGGCCACGCCTTGATTTCAGTTGGACGGCTCGACCCGGCAAATGTGACAATCACTGACTCAGTTGGGACCTTATTCTTATCAATAACTCGACTACACCTATAAACTGCAATCGCACCTGCCTCGGAAAACATCTCTAATACCTCGGATGGAGTCATGTTGGTATCAACGCCCCGAACAATGCCTTTCACGCATGCTAGGTGAGGTGGGATAAAGGCGGTCACCGGATTGGAGGCGAACATTGAGCATTTTAGCAAGTCACCAACACAGAGCTGGTCAGCCGAAAAGCAGAGAATGCCTCCCTTGCCGAACTGTCGGACTTCTATTGCCTGTGTTAGATGGCCCTTTGATCGAGTTATTATGTTTGAGCAAGGGGATGTCACCGTAGTCGGGTGAAACTTGGGAATTCCGGAGAGGCCGCGTCCAGACGAAGTGAGCTGTGGTTGATCTCAGCTCCGCCTGTATCACTTTTGGATTCTTCATCCGTATGATGCCATCGTTGCTTGGGACTAGGGCCACAGGCACGGATGAGATGCCATTGCGTAGGAACAGGTCCACTGGTAACTCCTGCGGAAGAAGAGAAGCAGACCAGAGGAAAGTTCCTGGTCCAGGTGAGGAAAACGGCATCTGTATGGTCTTACTGGCTGATAGTGCACTCACTAATCAATCCTGACACTATTAAAACACCTAGTAACAAGAAAAATCAGTAGAAACTACTCAAACTTTGGCCAAAACCCCAGAGTAGGCAAGCGAGCAGGTAGAACCGAACGACGCCATCGTTGTTTACCGGGGCAGGAAAAAGGTGAAATGACACCAGAAAACCAGAAAACTAGAAACAGCAAAAAAACGAAACTCCTGCACGGAATAACTTTTCTTGATAACAATGCGAATGATCTTGAGCATAATAACTACATCTTTTGTTTTTACGTTTCCTTTTATGCTACGTAGTATATAAAAGTTAGCGTTCGCGGACTACGTGCAGACGCGTAGTAAAAAAGTGCGTGATTGGGCTTCGTAGCTTTGGCTATGCTGCCACAGAAAGTTGTCGCGAGGTATAGGTGAGAACGGTTTCGAATAAGCGTGTGTCCACGTAACTCAGCCTCCTGCCTTCTTCGCTCGTCCCTGACGACTTCAACATGGTGTCAGAAGAACAGGTGCCACCAGTGGACATCGGTTTCTAGTCATCATCCTTGCGAAGGACGCCGCAAGCAAGAAAACGCCGGTGAGCTGCTCCGTATTCTCGGAACTCTAGCAGAGCGACCTTCTAACGTTCGAGGCCATGGCGTCGTTCGTTATTCAACCGCCAGACGCCTTCAACTTTTCGTCTCCGAGCGAGCGGCCGAAGTGGAAATAGCGCTTTGAACGTTTGCCAACCTCTTCAGGCCTGTGCGTGAAGCCCGAGCAACATCAACTAGACGCGCTACTCTACATCATGGGTGAACAAGCCGAGGAAATATATGCTACCTTCGCTTTATCCGAAGAGAACTCCAAGAAATTCGACGCAGTCGTGGAGCAGTTTGGCAAGCATTAAGGCGAAAGCCTTTAATGTCTCATGCTCACGTCCGTCCGGTGTCCGTCCGTCTGGTGTCCGTCCGGCGTCCGTCCGTCCGTCCGTCCACACCCCCACTGCGCATGCGCCAACCCATTAAAAAAAATAAAAATAAAAACCTCCTCTCCACCTCTCTCTCCTCTAGGCATCTCTTCCCGCGTAGGCCACACCCCTCACTGCGCATGCGCGTCCACTCCCTCTCTCTCCTCCTACGCTCCCCCTCTCTCCTCTAGGCATCCCTCTCCGCGGCATCCACCCCCCCCACTGCGCATGCGCATCTTCCCCCTCTCCTACGCTCCCCCCTCTCTCACCTCGCGACGCCGACGCAGGCAGCGTCTGCTAGCGAGTTTCTTGGTTGAGAAAACCGACTGCTCGCGCTGCACAACCGTTCACTCGCCACCCCGTATATATGGCAATGGATCTTGACCTGCAAGGTAGTGCCGGTGGGAGATTTCTCCTGTGCGTTGTCGAACGATAAAAAATTCGCAGCGTGCGCGTTAACTAAAAGCGGACTGCGGGTCTACGTTTGCAGTCCGAGTCTTCTCTCATTGCCCATTAGCAGCGATTGGGATGTTCCAGTAGGAAACACCGGTCCATCACTGCGTGCTTTGCGCCCCCCCAGGTTTCTCCCCTGTGCAACGCTGCGATGAGCGCCAGCGTCAACGCCGCCGCCAGTGTAAAGGCTGGTTCACACCGAAGGCGGAGCGGCAAAGCGGGAAAGCGGGAAAGCGGGCTTTTCGAAGCGGCGAGGCGGCTAGTGCGCGCACCTGTTCAGACTGCACGCCGCCTTTGGCTGCCCGCGCGGCCGAGGAGGCGGGGCATCGCGTGCGTGTCACTATCACGTGGCACTGCTTCTCCCAAAGATACACCAGCGCCACCGCCGCAGCGCGTTCTGATTGGCTGCGGCAAAGCGGCAACCTTGGGCGGGCGGCAAAAAATTGGTCCGGGAGCAATCGGACTTTCCGCCTCGTTTTCCGCCCGCTTTTGCCGCCTGGAGAGGAGGTTTTTCCCGCTTTCCGCCTTGCCGCTTGGCCGCTTTGACCGGCCTTCGGTGTGAACGAGCCTTAAGCGTTAGCGCCCGCTGCTTCGCATCCATACATGGTTCCCTTTAGCGGGAGATGGTGTAATCTTTAAGGCGAAAGCCTTTAATGTCTCATGCTCACGTCCGTCCGTCCATCCATCCGTCTGTCCGTCCATGTCCGTCCGTCCGTCCGTCCGTCCGTCCGTCCGTCCGTCCGTCCGTCCGTCCGTCCGTCCGTCCGTCCGTCCATCCGAGCTCTGGCACGGAGCCAGGTGGCCGCCGGGATGCGCAGACGGACGCCGGTCGCGTCGGACTCTATAGCACTCGCGCTTTGCTTGCGTAGCGTCGCTGTGCCCAGAGTTTGCAATCATTCTGACCAACGCCGTCTCAATGGTACCAGGCGTTCACGGAATACACTTTCCAATTTACAAAGGGTCCGTCAATTTAAGAGCTGGAACGCGGATGGCGTTTGCACGATGCGCAAAGCGCGAGAAAATACTAACGCATGCGAACGAAGGAAGATGAGTCTCGCGTCTCGCTGCGATTCGCGGTAAAAAATTACAGAAGAAAACACGCACCCATTCGGTTTGTGTGTTATCCCACTGAGAGTGTAAAAGAAAAAAGACATGGCATAATCAGTGGAATGGCCACACGCTTTCGCCGAACACACTTTGGAATGTACAAAGTGTCCAATTTTTTTATTCCGCGACGCAACGTAATCTTCGAACGAGCCAGATTCAACACCAGAGAGCAACAAGATGGTGAGTCGGCCGAAGGTTTCGCCACTGCGCTCCACAGGCTTTCGAAATATTGCGAGTTCGGTGCTCTTCGAGAAGAGTTCGTACGCGACCGCCTCGGGGTTGGGATAAAAGACAAGCAGCTGTCTGCGAGGTTACAGCTCGACCCAGACCTCACGCTACAAGAGGCTCTCGATTCTGTCCGCCAGATTGAGAGCGTCCGTCAGAAACAACGGGAGCTCCACCAGGAGGTGCCATCTGTGAACAAAGTTGCATCCTGTGCACAAACCAGTCGGCGTGCCTTAATGCAAGGGAAAAGCGGCAGTTATCCACGCGGGACAAGCAAGCGGCTTTCACTCTCGGATAAAAACAGCGTGCAGAAACCGTACCGTTGGTGTGGTCAAGAGCGGCACTGTCGCACTCTCTGCCCAGCTCGCTCGGAAGTCTACAGGAATTGCCCGGAGAAAGGCCACTATGCCTCCGTATGCATGTCGTATACGGTCAGGAGAGCAGAAAGTCGTAGGCTCATAGATAGATAGATAGATAGATAGATAGATAGATAGATAGATAGATAGATAGATAGATAGATAGATAGATAGATAGATAGATAGATAGATAGATAGATAGATAGATAGATAGATAGATAGATAGATAGATAGATAGATAGATACGCTCAGTCACCGAAGTTCGCTAAGAAATGCATCGCATTAAAAAAAAATAAATGCGAAGCTGAACGTCGTCGGAGGCCACTCCATACGTACGGCGTCGCAAACGAAGCGCTAACGATGCGGATGAATACTATTCGGAAGAGCGCTCTCCATATTGCGACATGCGGTGCGAACTCGAAACGTAACGACACGGAGCAGGACTTTTAAGGCGAAAGCCTTTAATGTCTCATGCTCACGTCCATCCATCCGTCCGTCCGACCGTCCGCCCGTCCGTGTCCGTCCGTCCGTCCGAGCCCTGGCACGGTGCCAGGTGGCCGCCGCGGTGCGCAGACGGACGACGGTCGCGTCGGACTCTACAGCGCTCGCGCTTTGCTTGCGTAGTGTCACTGTGCCCAGCGTTTCCAATCATGCAAGGAGGGAGACGCGCGCATCGCGTTCCATTCTGACCGACCCCCCTCTCAATGGACACAGGCGTTCGCGGAACACACTTTGGAATTTATAAAGTGTCCATCAATGTAAGCGCTGGAACGCGGATGGCGTCTGCACGATGTGCAAAGAGCGAGAAAATACGAACGCATGCGAACGGACGAAGATTAGTCTCGCGTCTTGCTGCGATTCGCGGTAAAAAAATTAAAAACGCGCACACATTCCGTTTGTGTGCCATCCCACTGCGAGTGTAACAAAAAAAGACATGGCATAGTCATTCGAATGGCCGCAAGCTTTCGCCGAACACACTTTTGAATGTACAAATGTCCTTCAATTTTTTTAGTGGCATCACCTGGTGTCACTTTAACGAAGTGCAGTTCAGAGACTTCTGCAGCAACGAAGAGTGGCGCTGCCAACGCAATAGTCGTTTTTTTTTCTTTTTCTTTCTTTCTTTCCTTTATTGGAACGGAGGGCGCATCTGCGCATTCGCCCGTGGCAGCAAGAACGGCGGCAACGCCGGCTCGACGGGCTCCGGCCGGCCCGCCTCGCGCACTAACGAGCGCTCGCACTCGCCTCGCGGTCGCCAGGGCTTCAAGCGCGGCGCGCTCGACGCCGCCACTTCGCGCTTCGTCGGCGGCTGGGCAACCGCAGAGGATGCATGGTCGAGCCAAATGACGAATTTCGGGGCAAAATTCCTAGCTTGTCGGCGGCGAAAATTCGTTATATCAAGGGTGTCTCCCACTGCCACTTTGTTACATAGAGGTCGCAAAAACATGTGTTTCTATGGATCAACGGCGGGGAACAGAAAAACTTCGTAATATTGACGCGAGGTAGGCTGGCAACTGTGCTGGCCAGCCTCTTGTAGGAGGACAACGAAGTTAATCGCTGTGCGCGTGCTCTGGTGTGTTAGCCTTTCTCTTAAAGTAAACGCCCCGTGTGGTATCTTCACCCCTGTGTCTTCTATCACTTATTTACTAGCTTGGTGACATTTTCTGGTGGAGGTGCTGGGTACGGTAGATGATACGGTCTCCAGAGCGCACCCCGGAAGCAAGCCCACCGAGTGGTTCGACCGAGATCACCCCCTGTGCACGTACGCACCAGTCGTCGTCTCCAGGGCCTGCAGCCGCAGCACGGTTTGCTACCTGAGCGCACAAGAACCATGAATCCAACACCTCTTAACGCTACCGCTCAAGCGCCGGCGCAGCTTGTTGTCAACCAAACCCAGACGCCGAAGAAATTTCACGGAGCCGCTTTCGAAGATGCTGACGACTGGCTTGAGCACTTCGACAGGGTTGCTATCATCAACGACTGGACTCAAGAGCGTAAGCTACGCTACGTGTGCTGCGCTTTCGAAGATTCCGCGAAAACGTGGTTTGAGAACCATGAGTCAACGCTAACGTCGTGGGGTGAATTTCGTCGGCAGTTCCTCCACACCTTTGCCAGAGCGGACAGGAAGGAGAGAGCCGAGTGTGCGATGGAGGCCAGAGTTCAGGGCCCGAACGAAAGGGTGACAACATACATTGAGGACATGGATCGGCTTTTCAGGCGTGTGGATCCCTCTATGAGTGAGACCAAGAAAGTTCGCCATCTAATGCGAGGCGTCAAAGAAGAAATTTTTGCAGGCCTCATTCGAAACCCGCCTGCGACACTTGCGGAGTTCCACGATGAAGCCACTGCCATGGAGAGGGCCCTTCAACAGCGTGCCAGGCATTATAACCGTGATGTCGTGAACTCAAGCGAGGTCACTTCGGTCGCCCTCGGTAATGACATCAGCGCCTTGCGTGAGCTCATCAGGGCTGTTATCAAGGAGGAGCTACAGAAGATGCAGGTGACCTCTTCCCCTGCAGGACAGCTCTCTGTTGCGGAGATGGTGCGCGCCGAGGTACGTCAGGCCGTCCACGTTCCCCAACACTACGAGGTGCCACAACAGCGGCAGTGCGTCGAAATGAGCTACGCGGAAGCAGTGCGGCGTCCTCCAGCATGCAGTACTTCCAGCGTGGGGCACCCCACTCAGCAAATGGAGGTAGGCTTCAGTCCTCGCAGTCCAGCATTCATCGCCGAAGCAAGACCAAGGAAGAGCGATGTCTGGCGCACACGGGACCACAGGCCCCTTTGTTTTCATTGTGGGGAAGCCGGACACATCTATCGAACATGCCATTACCGCCGCGTGGGTCTCCGTGGGTTCTCGCCGAATGCCCCTCGTCCGCGACCTGGTGAGCGACCACTAGAAATTGAGAGCTTCATCGCCAATCGCCGCAACGTCGAACAGCGATGGCATGAACCCCGTTCGTCGTCGCCTGCTCGTTATAGGTCTCCAAGCCCAGCCTTTTCCCGCGGCGCTATGAGACGCCGCTCGCCCAGTCCTGCAAGCCAGGAAAACTGAGTTCAGCGACCTCCGGAGGTGAGGCCGCTGACGCTGACTGCACAGAAGATCCTCCATTACGACGACATCGACGACAGAAAAGAAACACAGAGATGCAGTCAGATGCGGTACCAAAAGTGGTAACGTCAAACATTACTGTAACCGTCGACGACGAAGAAGTAACCGCGCTAATCGACACCGGAGCAGACACTTCAGTTATGAGCATGGATCTTGCCTGCAAGCTGAAGAAGGTTTCTACGCAGTGGAGTGGGTCACAGATTCGCACGGCAGGAGGCCATCTTATAACTCCGGCGGGAAGATGCACAGCGCGAGTAAGCATTCGGGGGGTTCACCTATCTCGGAGATTTCATTATACTGCCGAGTATGCTCGAGGGCCCTAATTCTTGGAATGGACTTTCTGCAGGCTAACGGAGCCGTGATTAACTTACAAGAGTCGCAGGTAACGTTTTCCACAGCGC
Organism: Rhipicephalus appendiculatus; assembly: GCA_030522465.1. Lineage (NCBI taxonomy): Eukaryota > Metazoa > Arthropoda > Arachnida > Ixodida > Ixodidae > Rhipicephalus > Rhipicephalus appendiculatus. The sequence continues at coordinate 47,654 of JALIZH010025937.1, read as the reverse complement.
ACGCCTTATGCGGCAACACTGACGACAGCTATGTCAATGCTTTGAGGGTTGTCGACGACAACGTCACGTTACCGCCGAAGAGCAGCGTATTGACCCTTGTAGCCTGCGACGTATTCGACGACTATGAAGGCATTGCCGAGGCAAACACAGCTCTGTTGCTCAAACGGAACGTCTGCATAGCACGAGGCCTTGTTCGGCTACAGAATAAACGCTCGCAAGTTCTGCTGACCAACTTCAGCAATGAATTTCAGCACGTTCCTCAAGGCACTGCTGTCGCCTTTCTCAGCGATATCGCGGACTTCTCCGACATTGTCACGTTGGAAGTGACTTCACCGGATGAAACAACTCGTGCTAACCTACGCAGCCGCATTCACGTTAATGCTGACTTGTCAGACCCGCAGAAGGAGCAACTGCTAAGCCTTGTGATGGAATTCTCGGGTTGTTTTTCCACAGCATCGAAGGTCCAACGTACATCCGTTACGAAACACCACATTGTTACGGAGGAGTCAGCGCGGCCTCTTCGCCAACATCCATACCGCGTGTCCCCAAAGGAAAGAGAGGCGATTAAGCGTCAAGTTCAGGAAATGCTGAACGATGACGTCATACAACCGTCGACAAGTCCGTGGGCGTCGCCTGTGGTACTAGTAAAGAAAAAGACAACACGCTTCGCTTCTGCGTTGACTACCGTAGACTCAACAGAGTCACCAAACGCGATGTTTATCCCTTGCCGCGGATTGATGACGCCTTGGACCGTCTACGCCATGCTCAGTTCTTTACATCATTAGACCTCAAGTCAGGGTACTGGCAAATTGAAGTTGACGAGGGCGACCGTGAAAAAACCGCGTTCGTGACTCCCGACGGGCTTTATGAATTTAAAGTACTGCCTTTTCGTCTCTGTTCCGCTCCCGCCACATTTCAACGAATGATGGACACTGTACTCGCTGGACTGAAATGGCAGACGTGTCTTGTATACCTGGACGACGTCGTTGTGTTTTCAAGCACGTTCGACGAACATCTCGCACGGCTAAAAAGCGTACTCACAGCAATACGCAAGGCAAACCTCACTATCAAGCCCGAAAAGTGCTACTTCGGCTATCAGGAACTCAAGTTCCTAGGCCATGTGGTGAGCCCTGATGGTGTTCGACCAGACCCAGACAAGCTGGCTGCCGTCGCCGAGTTTCCTCGTCCTGAAGACAAGAAAGCTGTTCAGCGGTTCCTTGGCCTCCGCGCCTACTACCGTCGTTTCGTCGAAGGATTCTCCAAAATAGCAGAACCTCTTACGAGACTAACGCGACAAGATGTCCCCTTCGTGTGGACGGAAGAGCAACAGTTGGCCTTCATAGAGTTACGCAAGCGACTTCAAACAGCTCCAGTGCTGGCACATTTTGACGACACTGCGGAAACTGAGGTTCACACCGACGCCAGCAACGTAGGCCTCGGAGCCATTCTAGTTCAATGGCAGGACGGTGCAGAACGTGTGATCGCTTACGCGAGCCGCAGTCTCACAAAAGAGAAAGGCTAACACACCAGAGCACGCGCACAGCGATTAACTTCGTTGTCCTCCTACAAGAGGCTGGCCAGCACAGTTGCCAGCCTACCTCGCGTCAATTGGTCGACGTGGTGCGAATGGCTGAGCATCAACGTGAGGACAATGAGTTGCTCCCTGTCATCCAGTATCTTCACGGAGCTGACGTTGTCGTTCCACGCCCGCTCTCACGAGGACTGACATCGTATTGCCTGCGAAACAATGTTTTATACAAAAAAAATTTTGAGAACAGCCAGGAAACTTTCCTCCTCGTCGTCCCAAAGGCACTGCGTGAGGAAGTTTTGCAGGCGTGCCACGACGACCCCTCTGCCGGTCACTTAGGCTTTGCGAGAACGTTAGCGCGCATACGCCAGAAATACTTCTGGCCACGGCTATATTCGTCAGTTCAGAGCTATGTCAGAACCTGCCGTGACTGTCAGAGGCGTAAAGTTCCACCCGTCAAGCCTGCCGGCTTCCTCCAGACTTTAGACCCGCCCCCCAGCGCCGTTCCAGCAAGTGGGAATGGATCTTCTCGGTCCGTTCCCGACGTCATCCTCGGAAAACAAATGGATAATCGTCGCAACCGACTATCTCACTCGCTATGCGGAGACGAAAGCTGTGCCCAGGGGAACTGCTGTCGAAGTCGCCAGATTCTTCGTCCACGACATCGTGCTGCGTCATGGTGTACCTGCTGTTCTCATCACTGATCGTGGTGCAGCGTTCACTGCGGAGTTATTACAGCAGGTCGCCAAGATGACGCACACCAACCACCGGAGGACTACAGCCTATCATCCCCAAACCAATGGTTTGACGGAGCGACTAAACAGAACGCTGGCCGACATGCTATCCATGTATGTTGATGTGGAACACAGGACATGGGATGAAATTTTGCCATATGTGACGTTTGCATATAATACAGCCGTGCAAGAGACCACCGAGCTTACACCATTCGAGCTTGTTTACGGACGTCGCGTCACAACACCGTTAGACGCCATGCTCCCAGTCGACCACGACACCAACAGAAATGACAGCGTTGACGACTTCATTCAGAAAGCCGAGGAAGCCCGCCAGCTTGCTCGGAACCGCATACGCACGCAGCAGGATACCGACGCTCGCCGTTACAACGTTGGCCGACGGAACGTTCACTACCAGCCGGGTGATTATGTGTGGGTTTGGACCCCTATCCGACATCGTGGGCTCTCGGAGAAGTTGTTACGACGCTATTTTGGCCCTTATGAAGTTGTGCGCTGCCTCAGTGATGTGAATTACGAGGTGGTGCCCCAAAGTTCTGATCCCAGCGTGAGCCGACGACGCCCACGTGCCGAGGTTGTACATGTCGTACGGATGAAGCCGTACCACGCCCGCGAGTGATAAGCAACATCTCGCAACCCTTTACCATCATGCACTACGTTACATTGTTTTTTTTCCCCTTCACGCAACCATCTTTCCACATTGTGCCCACATTGTGCTGTCCTCTTGCATCCCAACCCATCGACCGGGACGGTCGCTTTTGAGATGGGGAAATTGACGCGAGGTAGGCTGGCAACTGTGCTGGCCAGCCTCTTGTAGGAGGACAACGAAGTTAATCGCTGTGCGCGTGCTCTGGTGTGTTAGCCTTTCTCTTAAAGTAAACGCCCCGTGTGGTATCTTCACCCCTGTGTCTTCTATCACTTATTTACTAGCTTGGTGACAATATTGAGGAATTCATTGTATGGAGGTTCGTTATAGGTCGGTTTAACTGTAGTTCGATATTGGACGCTGTCATGTACCGTGGACGCAAAAAGTAAGGCTGCCACAAGAAGCGTTACTACCAACGTGGCTTCGCAGTTGGACGCCCTTCGGGTCTCCAGAGTGCACGTGGACCCGCTGTACCCTGTGGTGCGCGTGTCTCCAGGCGCCATGTTCGGCCCGTTCATGGTGGATGACGGCGTGCCTCCGGACGGCGTGAACATGGGCGCTCTCGGCTCCACCGTAGGGACCCTGGTTGCCGCCTTCATGGACCCCGTGCGTGGGCCGCTGGACGGAGTGAGCCGGACGAGGCCCAAGTACGAGAAGGCCACCGCCTCCAAATACGATGCGGCACTCGACTGTCTTGTGTCCAGGACCTCCAAAAACGGGCCTTCTATAGTCGACAAAAAAGAGGCATCACAGGTACACGCGTACACTATAGTTCTGATTTCAAGGCGAAAGCCTTCGATGACTCATGAAACGCGAAATTTGACCGTCGGCGTCCCGCGTCGGTGGCGTCAGCGTTTCGCGGCGTCGGGTACGAGTGATGCAAAAATCATCACATGATGGCGTCGTATTATGACATCAGAATGACGTCACAGATCGCCAAAGTATGTGGCGTTATGATGACGCCGCCTCACACGGTGACGTCATGGCATGACATTGTAGCTTGGTCAAAGGTAGTCCGACCATGAAGCCAATGCAAAACCAGGTGAGGTGCCTCCTATCTTGGAAACAGTGGAAAATCAGGTTAGGTGCAGAAAAGCTTTCGAAGGATTGCAGGGCAGGATCAGTACATCAACCGAGAAGAGAAAGAAGATGGCTTCCGTCTTCGAGTTGTCTTAAGTGAATGCATATGGGACCCTGTGAATTTTATCTCCGACCTTAATGGGGGCCTAAACACGTGAGATGATAAAGAATTGGTGGGTTATTCTCTCCTGGTGTTTCCAGTCTTTTCGGCACACTTTGTGACGCAAGCAGGGCGATTCACATGACGTCACTAGGGTGAGATGTCTCTACTCATCGATGTACCAGGGACATAATATGTGAATTGTCTCCTACCACTTTTTGTTATATGCAGTCACATGCCATTTATGCTCTGCCTAGCTCGGCGGTCGTGCGTGATCAACTAATTTCATTTTTAGGTGATATTTGCATTGCTCGTACCCGACGCCGCGAGGCGTGATCGACGCGACCGGCGTCCTATGGCGCGCCCCGGCGGCCACCTGGCACCGTGCCAGGGCATGGACGGAGGGACGGACGGACAGACGGACAGACGTGAGCATGAGACATTAAAGGCTTTCGCCTTGAAAGAAAGCAAGTAAAAAAAGAAACAAACAAAGAATAGGTGGTAGTGCAATATTACCATTGAATTTCTCTATTTGAACTCTTCATCAGTGCCTCGATGGCCATTGCACAATTTTCCTCATGTCGCAGCCATGGTGATAAGAAAGCAAAAACTTAAACTAGGCTTTAAAAAATAGGGACACTTGTTGGCATTGCTTAAGTTGTCTACTTGACGTGACCCCCCCTTTTCTTTCACGCAGGTCCTGATAGACCGGCTGGGCGTGCGGATCGCTTACGGCGCCTTCGAGGAGATGCTCAACGCTAGCAGCTCCAAGGCCGGGAGCTCGGCGCTTATGGACCAACTGTCTGAGCAGCTGGGCAGCGTGCAGCGAACCTTCTTCGCGGCCTACTGCTTCCAGTTCTGCCAGCACGAGGCGCCTAATATGGCAGGGCACGCCACATCGGGTCGCTTCCGCTGCAACGCCGTTCTCAGAGACGTCGAGGCCTTCTGGACGGCCTTCACGTGCCCTGTGGGAAGCTCCATGCGGCCCACGAATGCGTGCGCGATCTGAACAACGCTGTGTTTCTGTGTGCATTTCTGTTTACCAAATATGTTGTAGAATATTTGCATTGATAATATATTTGTGTATCTCTACCGTTTCGTCAGACATGCGCGTGAAGCATAGGTGTACATTGTTCGTATAACAAAGCCTTAAGGCTGGAAACGTTCTGAACAGTCTAGGGCGCGCTTTGAAAGAGCCGGTTTGCGGAGTCCCCCGTGACGCGTTTAGCCCCTTTAAAGTTGTATAAAAGCGCACGACGCAAACCGTTCGCGCTTCATTTTGATTACGTATATATCAGCACCGCTTAAAAATGAAGGAATGAGACAGAAGGCTAGGTCACAGACGAAAAGCTAGACGCTTATGATGAGGACATGCTGATAAAAAGAATCGTATTTATTAGTTCTATTTACTTAAATGTGCACGTGACATCGTGTATAAAGTGTGGCTCGCTGTACAATCCCTTCGTTATGTAGGTGTGCAGTCTAAAGTTAAGCTGCCGTCGAACTCCCCCTTCTATCCGATACCGACTGCCGTCTTAAGCTTATTTCCCGATTGGACACAGCTACTGAAGAACTGTGCGGGAGGCGGACCACATTTAGTATAGTGTGGAGATTTATCTTCATTTTACGCCGCTCTATTACCTGACAAAAAATGTTATTGTACAAGCTACGCCGCGTTCGTAACCAGACGACTTGAACAAACGTTTGACTACAATTACATTGGTTTTCACTGTAATTTTGGAATTGTAGAAGCCTAGAACAAGTTTTTGATGACAATATGCTTCAAATTTTGCGGTAATGTACAAATCTGGACTGCATGTTTCTAATAAAGATAATAATTATTGCATTTGTGAAGTCAGTTCACGTGATTGTGATGGTTAACATAATTTGCTTAACCTTGACTACTTTTAAATGAAAAGTTCAAAGTAAAAAGGAACGCTGTGTAAACGCAGTTGGCGCTCCATTTTGCGTACGGAATTCAAAGAGCCGCGTGAAAGCTTCGTGTCAGTTCTTGCACTGTGTACATTCTCTACCATGTAAATTTTGTGTCGCATGCCCATCACTTGACGAAGGAAGAAATCTGCGGGACTAAATGCGCACGCTTCACACGAGAGATAATGTACTATGTTGCTCCGCGTTGAGGTTTCAGTGGAGCTCGGCTTAAATCACATGACACTGAGCTCTCAGTCGTTCATGTCAAGCATGTGTTCTCGCTAGATCTACAGGCAGCAACCTAAGGTGGCCCGCCCTTCTGGGTTAATGAAAGTAAATGATTCAGATAGAGGAACACCACTGCTAGCACCAAAGGAAGTCGAGCCAAATGACAATGGTTTCGTTGAACTATCATAGTAAGATATTGTCGGCAATCGCTGCTTTCTTGTACCTGTGTCTTAAGAGTGCGCGTTTTAAAAGAATAGCTATAGTATTCGCACTGTAACAATGTCTTGCCGATTCAGCAGCGTACTCGTCAGCAGGGGGTCGATGAGGTGTCGATGACGCTAGCTGTCAGATATGTTTGTGTGTGAGGAATTGACCCAGTGAACCCACCTCGAAATTGACGTTTGTTTAGGGATTACTTGAATACATTTTGTGTTACCTCGTTTCGACCTTAGTTGGCGGCGCATGGGAAGGCGCAAACAGACTTCATGTATCTGTATTTGTTCTAAGAATAGTCGGCGTTCGCAGTCGTTCTCTTGCGAGTATTTGAGCAAGCAGCTAAGTTATTTGGATATTAGTTGTGTCGACTCATTCGCAATTCGGAATATGCGCCTTTAACGCATGTGTGAGGACCTTACGCGACAGGAAAGTTAGATATCAACGTACCATGGTGATGTGTTGTGGAGCTGCCAGATTTTGTTCAAAGAAGTGATATTTAGGCAAAAAAATAATGGTTGAAAACTGGTAAGAATAACTGTTGGTGTTTTGGGTCCCAAAACAAGGATAGGATTATGAGGGACGACGTAATGGAGGATGCCAGAGATTTCAATCACCGTGTGCAACTAAATCTAAGCACATGGGCCTGCTGCCTTTGGACTCCATCTATAGATGCCGCCACTGCGGCCGGGATTGAATCCCGCGACCTTCGGGCAAGTAACACCATGACCATTAAACCACCGCGGCGGGTGTAACTGGTAAGAAGCTTGGCTGTCATATCATACGTGCACATATTGACATACGACTTTAAAAAGTGTCATAAATAATCTAACGGGTACGGTCAAAAACGCATCTTGCGAACAGAAGACGAATGTGTGAACGTCCTAGGCATGATTTGGAGTCTTTCGAGGCCCATGGAGTTCACATGTGGTGTACGAAATGATGCACCTTTAAGACACCCTTTTTCTAGACGGACGCATTTTCCGTGACCCTGTTTCAAGGTTGTGGTGGCTGATTCTCGACTTATCTAGCATATTTTCCTGGTGAGTGGTCATTGGCCGTTAGACAACATCAAGAAACCCGGGAGTTTGAATCATTGTGCGTATATGTGAATATTGCTTGCATTGATTGATGCAGTCGTTTAAGCACGCTGAATTAAGCGAAGACCTCAGTTTCTAATACCGTTCGGAATTGCCCGCCATCGGTAGAAGCTGAAAATCGCCTACTCAAGCTCGGGCACGGGTACTCCAGTAGGAATAAAACTTTAGCTGTACACCTGATTGGTTTCGTAGCACTTGAGCCTACCTAGCTTAAAAAGAGCGTACCAATAAAATGGCGCCGAAGCTCGTGAACTTTTTTTTTTCGTGATAACCAATTGAAGTGAACAGCGTGCGGGTGCGAGCTTTATTGCACGAAATCATTAAAGCTTTCCTAAACAGCATACGAAAATGCATTTCCCGTCTTTTCGGGTCAATTCATTACCCCAGAGTCTTGTTCACGTGACGTCATGAGGAAATAAGCTTTCGATTGGTCCGTATACGAGTGATATCAGTTGTGAATTGTGTCCTAGTTGGCTTATCCACGCAATCGCACGCCCGTTCTGCCTTGTCTCGCACGACTATCGTGCGCGATCAACTGATTTCACTTATTTTTTTGTGCGTTTCCGGCTGCACAATCAGAGATAGCAGCGTGTAGCCTAAAAGCGCGCAATCCTGATACGCTCGGTGCACAGAGCTGGCACTGTCCACTCGTTTTATGAAGAAATAAATTTCGAGGAGGAGATAGTGCCTCTACGAACGGTAGCAATGGTGAAAAAGCAACCACTCTTTCGTCTATAACTCGGAGTAGTTTGGGGGCCCCTTAATAGCAGACAGTGTGCTCATATATATACGATTATTTATAGACTCTCAAGAGTTGGACATTATTATAACTGCATTAGTGAAGCAGATAACATTTAAGCCTTGGTTTTCACTAGAGCTTTAGCGACTAACTAAATTCCTTGCACTTTTCTCAGTCTCCGTGGGGGGAATAAATTGAAACTGCTTAAAGTACTCCACCCAAAATTTACCGTTTGTTCTTTTAGTAGATATCTACTTGTGTCGACGACGCATTTCATGTCATATTAGTAGATCGTTTCTCGCGAAATGAGTGATCATAACGTGGGGATTCATTAAGGGCGTTTCCAGAAACTTTCTTTCCGGGGGAGGGGTAGGTCCGACCCCCTGTTATGTTTGTACGTGCGTCCGTTTGTGTGTGTGTGCGCGCATGTATACAGAGACAAAATGCAAATGTTTTGGGGCCGGGGGGTGTTTCAACCTTAAAAAAATCACCGCCCAAGCGCTCCGTACAAATGGTTAACCAGCGAAGCTGAAATGTGCGGCGCCAGTGTTTAGCAGTGGGTTCAACCCGACGCTGCACTGAAGCCTTCCACAGTTATCGTTGCCAGGTTGTGGTCGAACCACAGGCGGTCACAGACGTCGCAGCCTAAGCCAAAATGCCGCTCGAGAAACTCTCGCCCAAAGCGGGCGTTCGCCCCGGCCAACGCGCTCCCGCAATCACGTCGACGCGGTTCTGCCCGCAACGCCGTTTCTTCGGCGCGCCAGAGGGCGCGCCGTGGCTGCAAGCGTTTGACCTTGCAAGCGTCGTACCCAAGCTCGCGCGCCAATGGCGCGCGAGCTTGGGTACGACGCTCAGAACGACGTAACTGATAGCACAGCCAATGGAGACCGCTCGTGACACAGATGCCGAACGCTTTTTCGTTTCTCCTAGCCATATACAGCTTTCGCTGTAAAAGTCACAGTTTCGCCGCAAGGGCCAAGCAATGAATGCGATAGCAAAAATGTTACACGAAGATCGACGAGCAGCTGGATACTTGCAGCTTCGTGCTGAAGCACAAACAAGGACGCTCGAAAAGGATGCGCAGGTACACACAGGAGAAGCGTGAACTTACAACTATCACAGTTGTTACACCTTTGTGTTTGAGCAAGGCGCTGCAAGTGTCGACAACGCAGAACCCGACGCTCTTAGATATTTCTCCTTCTTTTAAAGTGCGGCGCGCGAATGACCCCTTCGCGTCTCAAAGACTGTTTTGAAATTCAAAGAAAATGTTGGAGCGTTGCATGACAGAAAACGCGCTCAAGCTCCTCTGAGATCTATCTGCGTACCACCAGCGGTTAGAGGTGTCTATAAATGGCTTCCCGTTATAGGCTGGCGCATGCATGGTGCGTGGCTTAGTGGTCTAGCGCAGCGCGCTGCAGAGCGAGGCGTCGTTGGATCGAAACACCGCTCGGGTACCATGGAATTTTTTTTCTTCTGGTTTATTTTTCTTTGTGCCTTATTTTATATATGTACATACATATACATATCCGGGGCATGACGGCGACTATCGAATTTATTTCGATGTTGTTTTCACATATATAGCACTAGCTGATCAATCGGCGCCGAAGTCCCCCCGCCGAGGAGATTGCGAACAAATATTCTAGATGTTTCGGCGCCGCCGGTCACTGGGGAAGTGACAGCTGCGCGGACATTGTGAAGCCTTGATAAAAATGTGGATCTTCTTTCAGATTTGCCGGTTGTCGCGGGTATTTCCTCGGGTTTCGAGCCTGGCAGTGTGTTGTTGGGCGGTAATACTGCATTTCCGTTCGGTGCTTCCAACGCTGTTTCCTCTGTGCCACGTGTTGCTGCGCTCACAGAGGTTGCCTCTGCGCCTCCTGCTGGAGGGCCTACACTCGGCGTAACATTTGGAGTTTGTGTCCGTGCTTCGCCTTCAACGGAGGAAATATGAGCCTCATGCGGCGTTTTGATTACTGTCGACCCTGTTACTTTAGATGATCCGGCAGAACTAGATGATTCCGGAACTGGAGGCGTTGCAGAGGGGGTCACTGAACCTCCGGGCGTAAGAGAAGACAATGTGGGTGTTTGCGGTACTCGTGGTTTCTCCGGCTCCGTAGATTGGGAAACCGCTGCAGGCCGTCTAGTTATCTCGCCGCCTGGTGCTCGTAAAATCACGCCTGGTACTTCGTGCGATACACGCGCTACCAACGGATTCACTAAACCAGATGCAGCTACAGGCAAACTTGGGTTCACTGGAGCAACTCCGGATTGAGCCTTTACATCATGAGATTCACTAATGATTTTGTTTAATGCCCCTACTGCACTACGCTCTGGTGTTGCTTCTGGTGATAATGTCACCCGAGGCACCCCTGAAGCCGCGTTTTTGTTATCGCCGCGGCCGGGCGTCTCCACTGGCGTGACATTTGGTTGACTTGGGTAATTCCCACTTGTTCCAACGATTGAACCTGCTGTTACGGAGAGTTCATTATTGCTCCTTGCGTTTCCCGCGCTTATTTCTGACGCGGAAGTGTTGATACTGTTTGGTACTGTACTTGATCCCGAATTCTTACCGCGCGATGTGCTTAGTATTCCCCCTAGTGCTATGGCCGATGAAAGTCCGGGTATTATTCCGGCTGGCCTCCCCCCCCACGTGGCGTCATTGATGGCGACACTTCGTTACTGGTGCCTGGTGCCATTACTGATGGATTAGTTGGCACTCCTCGATTAGCGTCGGGAAAATTCTCCTGTGGTGTCCTACTTGATGCTTTAGACGTTCCTGTATTCGTTACTGCTGTACCTTGACTTGCAGGAGAACTGGGGATCCGTGGTGCAGCGCCAGATTCAGGATGTCTATGTTTCCATTTATTTATAGCATTCCTTAACGCTGTTGTTGTTCGAAGTCTCGATATCAGTGTAGACGATCCTAAACCTGGATGTGCCTCTGATGCCACATTTATGCTGCCGCTGCCCTGTGCCATCTCTCGAGAGCCTACCGGTGAACCTCTCAATAAGTTCGCATTTGGTTGAGAGAGTTTGCCTGTGCTACCAGTCGTTGCATCGTTGATACTCGCTGCGTTTCGGCCGTTTGTTGCCGTTGCGGAAGAGATTAGACGTCCTAGAAGACCGGTTGTCGTTTTCTCGCCTTGAGATCTCGCTAGTGTTCCACCTGATCCTATTGTTGACAAAAGTCCTGACATTACTCTGGGAGACGCCGCTCCCGGAGGCGTCACTGGAGTAGGTATTTCCCCATTGTTACCAGGTGCCGCTTGTGGCCCCGCCGTTGGCATACCTCCACCAATTTTGACTGAATGTGCTCCCGATGTTCCACCTGAGGCTCCAGGCACTTCGTCCTTGATTGCCCCTGCATTTATCGCGTTTATTCCAGCTACAGGAGAAATAGAACTTCCCGTGGCAGCATTTGGCGCTGAGCTTTTGCCTTCGAAGTTTCATTAATCTGTTGCTCAAGGTTAATGCTGAGGCCAGTCGTGGAATTCGGCCAAAAAGATTCGACCCTGAGGAAGGGCCTGTAGGCGGGCTTTGGTTGCTGCTGTCCTCTGTCGGCAATGGTGGTATTGGTGGACCTCCACCAATACCGGCAATGCTCGCTCCGTCACTACTAGCGGCTGTCATTCCTCCTGGTGCCGACTGTGGGTAGCTTGAAGGTGATGTATTGGCTGCGGTAGGCCGCCTGGGAGGTCCGGCCTTGAGGTTAAAGGGAAACGCTTGCGCCCAGATACTCGTGAGTGTAGAGCCCACTGATTTGACCAAGGAGGTCGTGCCGGCACTCAGAGATGGTAAAGTTGGGGAGCTGGGCGGTAGGCCGCTCGCAGGTGGCGACGTGCCGTTTGCGGTGTCCTTCAAACGGTTGCCGAGCAGGGAAGGAATGACGGACACAATGGGTCCAGACTGTGCGCCCGGTTTCTCGACGGGTTTTTTGTAGGAACCCGAGGCGTACTTGTCGATGTTTGTGATTACTCTTCTGAACATTCCCCTGCGCTTTTGATCCTCAGATTCGAAAGGATAGCAGCCTCCGTTCTTGCAGACTCCTCGCCGGCGTAACAGGAGCGTCTGCACAAAGAGACCGCGATTAATTTCATACTTGCAGTGCTTTTGAAATGCTACCGTTCGCGTAACAAAATTTACCAGTGAAGCTGAAAGAAAACAGCACAAAAGACGGAGTGCCAGAATACACTCCACTTAGCAGTGAAGCTGGCTGCTTAATTTAAACTGAATTGTGCAAAACTGATATCTTGAAATCGGAGCACTCGCCTTTGGCGCGTGCATACTTCAAATATTCACGAAGAATTTGCACCAGTGTCACAGTTCTCCAAAAAAATATCCAGAAAAAGGGACTTGCCCAATTAAACGGGCATCGCGCGGACACGGCAAAGAAATTACCGAAAACAGTTGCACAGCATTTTAATGTAGCAGGTCATAACTTCGATGATTTCATACTTTACACACTTCAGACAAACTTCCGGTCCCCAAGGGACAGAAAATATACAGTCATACCTTTTCACAAGTTCAGTACACTCAAGCCAGCAGGTATAAACGTCTCCAAAGGGGGCTCTTGAATCCATCCGATATGGTATATACACGAAAAAAGCAATGAGAGTTAAGCCCTCCTCCTAGGAATTTCTAACCTACCATTGTTAAGTGGTGCTTTCTCTTACAACCGTTATTCAGCGAAACATCTAACCCCGTACTCTGCCCCCGCTATTTTCTTTTCTTTCTTTTTATTCGCGAACTACCTCTTCTCTCACACAATTACTCACACAAACTTTACTCACACAATGTCCCCTCCCGCACGCCCGCATTCACAGTTACCCTTTCCTCCTTTATATGGATTGGAGGAGGGGGTACGAAGCATATACGCACTAGCGCTAAAGAAGTCAGTTCTAAGTTCTAACCTTGCAGGAGACATGTCCACTCGTCGAAACGTCGGCTGGAGCACACAACCCCTCTGTTTACGGATTTTTTTCATCGCAAGCTTCCATCTTCCCCTTCCTGCCGTTTTTTTGGATTGCCCAATCAGCGTATGCCATGTGGAGCTAACTGTATGTGTTGGTCTTATTTATAGACCAGCGCGTACATTAACAACTTCAAAGCGCCAAAAAACAAGGACATGCGGAAAAGAGTGGACACAACGAGCAAACTCGCCCAGGCTTCCGTGCTCCTAAGCGTACATTAAGCATAATTCTATATATATATATTATGAGGTCTTGGTTTGGACGACCTTTATTTTCCCGAGAACCCGGCAGGCAGCGAACAGCTAGGCTGAACCCAACACGATGATGATGATCCACGACGACGATGATGCACGCCCGAACGAATTATGATGATGATAATGTACAGATGAAGAGGATGGGTCTAATAAATGCCCACACTAATTCCCCCCCCACGTGAAAGCGGCCAGCCTGACCGCTGCAGGTCAAGGTGACGAGGAACGTCGCAGGAAGGGCTTCATGCGGGAGACGTGGACAACCTCAGTAGTTCGATAACGGCGGTCCGCTGGGGCTACAAGTGGCGTCACGCGATAGTTCACGGGTGAAGTCTGCTCCAGAACTGTGTAAGGCCCGATAAACCGTGGCTGAAATTTATCACACAAACCAGGTGTGCGAACAGGCGTCAAGAGCAGCACCTCGTCACCAGGGAGGAAGGATACAGCACGATGTGATTCATCATAAATAATCTTCCTGTCTTGCTGTCGGGCTTCCGTATTCATGCGAGCACGTTGTCGACACTGGGCGACTCGTGAAGCGTATTCCTCGGAAGAGGATGGAGCTGAATTTACGTTGAACGTAAGGAAAGAAGCGTCCAGCAAGGTCTAATAAATGCCCAGAATATATATATATATATATATATATATATATATATATATATATATATATATATATATATATATATATATATATACATGTATATATATATATATATATATATATATATTGGAAATATTTAGTTCAGACAGGTAATGAATTAGGAAGAAATAGGAATTGAGCCTATTAGTAACCTGCGATTTGCTGATGACATTTCATTGATGAGTAACTGAGGGGACGAAGTACAACTCATGATTACTGATTTGGACAAGGAAAGCAGAAGAGTAGGCCTGAAAATTAATATGCATAAAACTAATGTGCCGCAGTCTCGGGAGAGAACAGCACTTTGCGATATGTAGCCAAGGGGGGGGGGGGGGGGGGTTCAAACCTCCCCAACACCCACCCCCCTTTTCTCTTGCGCACATATACACGCACACATAGAAACGCACGCACGAACATACTTAAATTATGGATGAACCCCCCCCCCCCCCCCCCCCGCCCCCGAAAAAACATTCTGGCTACGCCCCTGGTAGCGAGACATTGGAAGTTGTAAAGGAATATGTCTACTTAGGACAGGTAGTTACTGCGGAGCTAAACCATGAGAGTGAAAGAACTAGAAGATTAAGAATGAGGTGGAAAACATTCGGCAAATATTCTCAAATCATGAAAGGTAGTTTACCCCTATCCCTCAAGAAGAAGGTATATAACAGCTGCATCTTACCAGTACTTACTTAAAGGGGCCATGACATGGTCACCCACCAAATTGCGGTTTTCCACGAAAAATAGAAGTAGATGCTCTATTGTACCTGAACATATATAAAAAATGGATTTTAAAAGAATATTTCGTTCCAAAAGGGGCCGTAGAAGTCGCCGGCTGTAGACAACACCCACCGCCTCGCGACCGCCATTTTGCCATGGCGTGTGTGACGTCACGAGCTTCATGGAGTGGAGCAGTTGTTTTCTGTCTAAGTTTCAACTGCTGCAAATCGTTCGGTTTTCAATGCCGAGCTGAAGAAAGCTGTAATAGCTCCACTGTATGCGCAACTGACCATGAAACAATATCGTTGGCCGGAACGCAGATGACCGCAAAGCAAGCGGCTCGTTACGTCACGGCTCGCGAGCGTGCCAGTGTTGTCTGACTCTCGGGCCGCTCGCGTGTTAATAAAAATGCTCGCTATAAATTAGGCGCTCGACGAAATGCGCTGAAATTTCGCCAGCTTGTTTGTAAACACCCAAGGATTAACCCACATAAAACAGATTATGAGCGAAAATTGGGTGTCATGGCCCCTTTAAGGAGCAGAAACCTGGAGGCTTACAAAGAGGGTTCAACTTAAAGGCCAACTCCGGCGATTTTTCGAGATCTATGGATCTCAATGAAAATTCGCTGGGTACGTTCATTTGCACATTTCCGTCATTTATGCCAAATTTCAAGCTTGAGAGATGCGCTGATTGTTTACAAATGAATTTTAAAGATTGTCTGCAAACGCCCACCTGGCTTCCCACAATTATTGGCAACATTGCGTGTGTGACGTGTTGGTTTGCCGGTCGACGGAAGTGACGCAGCCGATGGTTTCACTAACTTGGGCCGCTACAGCGTATATTGTGCTGGCCACAAGAAGACGGTGTTTGGCCGGCGTTTCGCTAGTTTGGCGAGCGATTTTCTGTTCTCTGTGGAGGAGCGTGTGATATCCCGCGCCGGCGGGACGAGCATGCCTTGCACGACTTCCGGTTCGTGACAAACTACTACGTCATACGTAGACAGTACACTCGGTTGGGTTTCGGTTTCGGTATTGCGCCTTTTTGTTTATTAAAAATTATTTTCAAATTTGCCGAGCATTTCAGCTATCGGGCGCGTGACAAGAGTGTCTCAGGAACATGAAAGTACCATTACCCTGACAAGGTCAAAAAATCGCCGGAGTTGGCCTTTAAATTGAGGACGATGCAGTGAGCAATGGAAAGGTAAATCATAGGTGTAACCTTAGGCGACAGGAAGGGAACAGAGTGGGTTAGGGAAGAAAATGGTGTTTAGGACATCATAGTGGACGTCAAGAAGAATAAATGACATAGGCAGGGCACGTAGCGCGTAGGCAGGATAACCGCTGGTCGTTAAGGGTAACTAAGTGGATTCCAGAGAAGGAAAACGTGCGAGGGGTAGACAGAAACTCAGGTGGGCAGATCAGATTAAGAAGTTTGCGAGTATAACGTGGCAGCAGCAAGCACAGGACAGGGTTTATTGGCGCAGCATGGGAGAGGCCTTTGTCCTGCAGTGGGCGTAGTCAGGCTGATGATGATGATGAGGAATTGAGCTCGGTTGCCCACTGACCGTCACCTTGTTATAGATTTGACGCTCCCAGCATCCAACTTTCCATTCTATCGAGTTTAATTGCTGAAAGGAGGGTCGTTATGGACGACGTGGTTAAGTCGCTAAAAAGGCTAGGATAAGTCAGCGTTGTTTGTTGTCGCAGCCTATTTTTTTTTCTTTTTTTTTGTGGGTTGCTTCACTCACCATCGAAGAGCAGACATCAACGCGACAATTTTTTTTTTTTTTTTGCTCTGAACGCACCGGTATTTGCCCCATGATGTCAATATTTTGGTTACGCTGTAAATAACGAACAATATACCAATCTTTATCGGAACTTTTGTTTAGCTATAGACAGCTTTGGCCCTTTTCTCTCCGTTCCACGAACACGTGGCTTGGAAGTATGGTGCTCCCTACGCTGCTATGTAGGGAAAGGAAAACGTGTAGCCTTCTAGCCAAGCACTATTGAATAGGACTTCGCTGAATAGACGCGGCTTTTTTAAGTGTTTCATATGTACTAATGCCTAATTTATCTACTAGACACTTATTAAAGAGTACAGAAGTAGGTATAGGTCCCAAACTGATTTAAATAGAGCAGCGAATGAGCTGTGGAAGATATGGAATAATTAGCACTGTAAGAATTCTTGAGAGGTGCCATGTGTGCTTCATGCTTTTTCTTTTTGTGTGAGAGTTGCAGCGCAGGAAGAGCGATGGGACTTTATGAGACATAAAGATGACACGGGAAGACACGCTGAGGACGAGAGTAGTTTGAGCTTTTTTGGTCATAACGAGAGAAAGATAGCGGATAATTATCCAAAAATAATATAACCAAGAGCACTATGCACACGATTGCCAGCATACAAATAATATCTCTCTGGGCAGAGTCCGACACAAAAAGCAGTGCCACATAATACCGGAAACGGAGTCCATATGAGATGGCCCTAAGATCTGACAGTTAACGACGTTATATAGTGAAGAGAAACAGCTGTGTCAGTTACAAATGGTTTAATAGGCCTGTGTCTGTTAAAGGGGTGGTGCCATCAAATTTTGAGGTTATAACAAGCCTGTTGTGGGTTTCCTCTGTATGCAAGGACACTCCACACGAAAGGTCGGACACAGCAAACGTTTAGAATATATTTTAATTCACTTCCAAAGTGTACCTAAATGTTCATTCTCCCGATCGATGCCCATCGTTAGCGCATCAAAACTGACGTAGCTCTATAGGAAGGACAACGAAAGTTGTAGTGACGTCACACCGGATTTGTAGTAACGTGAGTGCCCTCCGGGCCTCCGCCAACTCCGCAACGTACGTACCGGCAAAGCATCGGTTCCTAGCCATCGCACCACTTTGCTGGTGCTTGTGGGGCACGTGCGTGCGAGAGCACACGATACTCAGCACGACGTGCGTCACAGCCTTGTGTGGTCACGTGACCAAGCCTACTACACTTCTACGTCACCACCCAACTCGGCGCCCAGAAACCGAAACCGAAAGTTGTCCGCATAAATAAGGTGATATTAAATTATTTAGCGAGAATACATGAATCTTGGTGCGTGTATCGTGCTTCCTAGAGCTATAAGAAACGCTTGCAGCAAAGAACGCGCTAGCCACAAATTTGGTGGCACCACCCCTTTAAAGATGTGCGAAGAGCTGTAAAACGAGGGGCGCGAATAAAACGAACACAATAGAAGGAAGACTGGCCCAGCGCGCCGTCCGTCTTAGTTTTGTGGTCTCGTTATTCGCACCCCTCCTTGTAGAGCTGCGCTTCAGCAGGTAGCCCCACAAGAAATACTCTTCAAGGGGCCCCGCAGCACTTTTTGAACATGGTCAGAAAATGCTGCAGATTGGTATGTAGCGGAGGCTCCTGCGGACATGTGAGCTAATCATTGTAGCGGAGCACGCGGCATGGAACTTGCAACCAAATTTCAGAGTAAGCTAGGAATGGCTGGCTTTTCTCTCGACAAATGATGCGTTATAGCCGAAATCACTGCTTCACGTACCAAAAAGCACATGAACACGACCACTGGCGAATATGAGAATCGTGAGCTGCATAGTACCCGATGCCGCCGCGGTGCGCTGCGATGTGCCCGCGCAGCGCTCTCTATAAGGTGCTAGAGCGATACTATAGAAATGCACCAGCGCGCTCGTGATGGCACTGAAAGTGAGCCGCGCACTCAAAGAAAACTATCTTCTTACCTCTTTGTCAAACTGAATTACATTGCATTCTGAGGGAGCCAGAGATTAAAGATAGCAAGAATAAAAATATTTGTTGTTTTGAGCGCGTTCGGGAAACTTTCTCCAGGCAATGTGGCCAAGAGAGGAAGAAATTATGCATGTATTACACGGACATCTATAGATGCTTATGTTTAGCTCAAAATTGTTCAATGGATATTTGAATGTCATTTTCAGTAATGATCATGAAGCTAAGATGCTGAAATTAGATTGTCAATAAATAATTTATCACTCTAAACTGATTTAGTGTTGCACTTCGTGTCTCTTGAAACGGGGACACACGCATGGCACGACGCTATGAAAGAGCATAGAATCTGCAATCTGGCAAAGTAAAAAATGTTGAGAGGCTTATTGGCTTGTCCGATTAATGATTGCTGACTACAAAACCAGGACGCCATGCGAAATTCTGTGCTCGATATTTTTCAGTGCCGTGGTATTTAGTGCCATTATATTTGGTTTAGTGCGATATTTTTTAGCAGAAAGTTCTTGCCCTCTCTTCCCGACCACCCTGTTTAGCGTCGGTGAGAGTTGTTCTAAAAGCCCGATAAGAATAAGAGCTTGTATAAAAGGGATAATAATAATATCTGGGGTTTTACGTGACAAAACCACGGTATGATTATGAAAGACGCCGTAGTGGAGGGTTCTGGAAGTTAGGACCAGCTGGTGTTCTTTAAAGTGCATTGACATTTAAAGTACACGGGCAGAAAATTTTTTCGGGGGGGTGGGGATGGGGGGCACCTCCTCGATCTGAGGGGGGGGGGGGTCAGGCACATGATTATTTTGCGCCCTCTATGCCATGGTGAAAAAAAAAGTTTCGGGGGGGCGGGGGCCGCGGGCCCGGTGTGGCACACCCTGGCTACGCCACTGGCCACTAGCGTTTCGCCACTGGCGCAGTGCAGATCGAACACGCGACCTTCGGGTCAGCAGTCAGGCACCATAACCACTTCTACACAGCGGCGGACTGGGTTAGACCAAGGGCTATATACGATATTTTACACATTAAAGTATGCGATAAACAGAATTGGAGCCATTAAATGAAAAAGAATAGGAATCTCCGAGTCGGTATAGACAGCCATTACATCTCAGAAACCCAGCGAATCGGGCGTGTTGCGGCATCTGACGGATCAAATCTCAACCACGCGCTGCTTTCTACGTGGCTTCGGCAGCGCGCGATAGAAGAACGCCAAAGCTTACAAAAAAGGAATGAAACGGGTGCGAGCGCCACTCCCACACCGCCAGGTCTTGCATTACAGTCGCTTTTGTGTGTGTGTGTGTGTGTGTGTGTGTGCGTGCGTGCGTGCGCGTGTGCGCGTGTGTGTGTGTGTGTGTGTGTGTGTGTGTGTGTGTATTATGTGGTCCCTGTTGTTTTTTTACAGCGAAAGCTGTTATGAGATCACGACAAGGGTCGTTCCTGCGCCGTAGTTGTCCGCCGCCGCCGCCGGTGTCCGTAACCAATATCGCACGAAATAAGAAAAAACTAAATAAATAAAAAACACCTTTGACATAATGGGAATCGAACCCGGGTCTTCTGCGTGGCAGCCCAGCACTCCACCACTGAGCTACGCCACTGCTTTAAACTGCGGTGCAAACTGACCCTATGCGGGCTTCATGTCGGGTAAGGAATCGCGTTAACGTGTGTTGTAAAGCGTTTTGGAGAACAATAAAGTAAGAACCAGGCGTCACACAATGCGAATTGAGTAACGACTGGGGCGTTCAATGCTCCAACCCATTACAAAAGCCTCAGGCAAAATTCTTCATCGTCGTCAGCCACAGCATCAACAAAGTGCACATAATGCGTTACAAGAGTAGCGGGTACCGCGCTTTTCGGAAGAATGACGAATAATGGCATAGTAGACGCTTCCCCACTACAAAAAAAATTATGATGATTTATGGCGTAGTGGGTACCATGCAAGTGCGCTTGTAGTAGTTGCCCCAAGAGTGTTTTAAAAAGGCTCTAAAAATTCAGCTCTCCCAGCTTTCGCTGCAGCTGTGCTGCGCGTTCCGCGCAGGCCTGGCGGTTTTTTTTTCTTGTTTTTTTTTTAATTGCGCACATAACAATCACCTCAATATTATACAGGGAACAGACAGCAGACGCCTTCATGCGAAGAACCAGTAAATTTGTCATTGTTTACTGTTCAAGGACGCAGCGATAAGAAACTTCGGTAGACCTAAATTGTTTTGTTCAGTTCTTTCACTGCAAAAGAAAACCGAAAAGATCGTAATGAGCTTGCTGAAAAGTTATACCCATATTGCCTAAGCTCTGCGAGCGATGTCTTAAAAAGCTAGAAAGGTTATTCCAACTACTCCCCAAAGTGAATAGGTGAATTTAGCGCCCTCTTCTTGAAAGTAAGGTGCCGCGCTGCTTAGCGCGAGGGCGCTGGTTTGATTCCGGGCCATGGCGACCGCATTTCGATGGCGGCGAAATGCAAGAAAACTCGCGTAATTAGATTTAGTGGATAAGACATATCGAGCTAGTTGGCCATTCGTCATGACACGTCAAAAACAGCGCCCACTTCACGAAGACATACACAAGGAACAGCGCCTGTGCCTCGTGTTCTTAACGTCTGTCTTCGTGAAGTGCGCGGTGTTTTTGACTTGTGATTCGATTTAATGGCACGTTAAGAAATTCCCCCCTGGTTGAAATTTATCCGGAGTTCTTCACCAGCACAAAAACGATAGCGCACTAACGAACACGGGACAAGAAGATAGGACGGAAAGACGGGACTCCTTGCCCCTTGTTCGTTAGAGCGGTATGGTTTCTGGAGTAAGATGAACTACCAACACGCCCAAACCTCCTTCTGTCCCCCCACTATGGCGCGCCTCATAATCGTACCGTGACTTTTGCACTTACAACCCTAAGAATTATTGGCACTTTTCTTTCTTTTTCAAAACGGAGTGGGTGCCACGAAATAGAAAGTCAACATAGCGTACGTTTTATATGACATGGGCAGCGTGACCCGGACGGGGGACAGAAATAATTAAAAATTCGAGGACGTTTGAGCTTCGTCTTCAAGAGCAGATCGCGATAGCGTAATCGGGACTCGTCCGCACCACCTTCTGAACTGCTAGCCTGCTTCGATTCTCGGTGCATGCCTCAACCGTGCCGTTAGGAAACGAACGACTGTGCGCGTAACATTGGCCGTTTCAAAGTATTATTGAATGCCTATTGCAAGACCAGTTAAGTGCCCACTACGCCATAATTATTCCTTTTAGGGGCGGAGCACCTTAGGGTCTAGGCTTGTTCGTTGTGCGTTGTCCGTTGTCCGGCGAGGATGATGACGCTGATGACGATGAAGAATAAACGCGTTCCAGACCACGCATTCTCTTTCTACCATGGATGAAAACGATCGTGAAAGCGCTCTCGCCCGCGAAAGGCAAAGCGGCAACGCCGACAACAAGCTGCTACTCCGCAGGTGAGAGCGCGGCATGCGGCGACTTAACGTCAACGCAGACAGCAAGCTACCCCGGTGGCGAGAGCTCGGGAAGCAGCGGCAAAACGGCAACGCCGACAACAAGCTGCTACCCCGGTGTTGAGGGCGCGGGAAGCGGCGGCTCAACGGCAAAAACACATTGTATATACTGTACACACGCGTTGTCACTCATTTACATGCGCGAGTGGGCAATGTTATGGATGATTTACGTTAAGAATAAAGTGACCACACGTTCCTTTTTAGGCAGGACATGCCCTGGTTTTTCGGCTGGGGTCCCGCTGTCCCGCCAGGTGGTGGTGGTGGTTGTGATGTTGCAACAGGCGGGGTTAGCCTGGCCTAAATGGCCGGCAATTGTTCCGCCCGAGCATCTCTTGCAGAAAGGTTGTCACAAGCACGGGACATTTGAAGATGTCATTTTTCCTGAAGGGCCCACGGCGACGAGGAGGAGCGTGCAACGGATTCTGATGGCTTTCCTGCGCGGCACTGGGCTGAGTGACATTTGGTGACGGACCCCTATGATTCAAGAGATGTCCCGCCAGGGTGCCTGTCGGACGCTGTTTTGTCCCGCTTTCGGCCGGAAGCCGGCTTGCAGTCGCGATCAGCTAGCCCGGCTGCCACAATCCTTTGCTATATTATACTATACTATACTATACTATACTATACTATACTATACTATACATGACTATGATCTGCTTTCTTTCTGTCTCTCTATTTCTCTGTCCGTCTTTTATTCTTTCCATCTTTAATTCTCTTTATATCCTTCTCTCTTTCTATCTTTTCTCTTTCTCTCATTCATAGCGACGCAATCATATGGTTCCCATACATGATTGTTCAGCTACCGCGCATGGATAGTGAAGTGGAAACGACGCTCGCCTTCGGCCCGTGAGTACCCGGGTTCGAATCCCGCATCTCCACTTCAGCGAGCCTCTTCCTTCCTTCCCGAGCCATTGCTTCAGTACTCCTCGTTTTACTAGGCTTTACTCTCCCACCCCAGGCATCAACCTCCTTCCCCACCGCTCTCCATCGCTCCGCTCTCTGCCTCTAACGTCCATGCTTCCTTTCGCTCCTGCTGTACTCTGTAGTGGCACTTGCTCAATTCCTATGTGCATACGTAAGCCCGAGGTTTTGCGTGCACTACGTGGAATTGCTACAAGTATACAACAGCTCCGCTGTTAAGAGTGGTATTTTACGTTTGAGATATATGACATGCTCTTCTACCTTCCGCCAGAGGAAAGGCAGGGGGTGTGAACCAGTTTGGCATATCTGGTGTGCTACCCTGCTCAGGGTAAAGGGATGGGGTGATAAAAAAAACAATAAAAAAAAGAGGGAAAGAGAGGGGGGAGCACGCACGCCCACGCACACACACACACACACACACACACACACACACACACACACACACACACACACACACACACACACACACACACACACACACACACACACACACACACACACACACACACACACACACACACACACACACACACACACACACACACAATACGTCAGGGATCAGAGCGGCAGACTTTATCCCTGAAAACTGTAGGAGGGAATACGTAAGATAAGAATTCTAATGTAGTGCAGCGCCTCTCCTAAAGACCGTTTTACTATATTCGCGGACAACTTTTGTTGCAACTGAAGCGAATGCTACAGAGCCAAATCGCGCGTATCTCACCGCTAATTAATATAGTCCCAGAATTTCTTCCGTCTTTTCTGCGTAAGATATAAAAAATACTCCTTTCATTTTTTACATGTAGCTCTTTCTGACACAACGGAGCGCACCCCAATGAGATATTTGTGCTTGTTTTACTTTGTAGGTTGTCACTGCGTTTTTGAACGCGTGAGAAAGTCGCGCATTTTGCCAGTGCCCCAAACGCTGCAGCGGCGTCTGCGTCGAAATACAACGCTGATTTCGCGCAGCCATCACTTTCCACAGAGGTACGAGACGCATGTGAAGCCGGACTACTTCGCGTAGGTTTACATGTGCAGATGCTCCGCCTCCGTAGCTTTCCCTTCAGTGCCAAGAAAAGTTGTCCGCGAGTATAGCTTTATACTGTTGGCATGCATGCGCCTATATTGTAAATTTCTTTTCGAAAAGCATAAACCTCTAAGAAAAATTTGGGACCATCCTGCCGAGTTTTTACGTGTGCTGCTCAGAAAGTTTCCTTAAGTTTGTAAATATTCTCTGGAAGGGAGAATCATTATTTGGAAGTTTAACCAGAATAAGGTGCCTCGATATCGTAATCTTTATTACGAGATATATTAGGTATATATATATAGACGCAACAATAGCACCGGTAATGTGAAAGCAGCGTCGAGACGGCATAATAAGAATAATCTGCACTCGTATTCGGGGTTTTGATTTTCTTGTATTATATTGCAGTGGAAATTGCGTCTGTCCAGGAAGTTGCACGCTTTGGTAGCGAGCTTGGAGACGTTGCTACGTCTTGAGTTCTCTTAAGACGGTAAACCGTATATGCTGGCTAGCGAAGTAGCTTCTGCGTTCGTGCTTGGTCCTTGCGACGGTCCGCCTCCTGCTCCAGACGCTCCCCCCACTTGCTGCTCCCGCGCTTCCCTCTGCGCTTTTCACCGTGTGTGAACCCGCCTTCAACGGAACAATCGTTGGTGCTGATGGGCTTCCACCGATGGGAACACCTGATGATCCGGGCCCATTATTAGACCCCAATCCCGGCGAAGCCCCCTGGAGTTGGCAGTGCTATCGGTGTTGGCGAAGCCTGCCTTGCGCTTTTACCTCCAGGTCCCGTAAACGATGAGGATACTGGCGGACCCCCGCCTAAAGAGACGCTGCTGATGCCTGCCGTTTCCGCACTCGGCCTCAGATTTGGATAGATCGAAGGAATCTTGCCGGCTTCGGGGGACTTGCCCGTGGGCTCGGTCTTGGCCATGGGCGGGAACGGCAGGCCAGTGTCAGTAGGCGGGACACCCGCCATGGGCCTTGCTGCCGGTGGACTAGGCGTGGTGCTGCCAACCGGAACTACCGGACCAGCTGTGGTACTTGAGCTTCCGGTGTACAACCTGGTGTCCACGATTGGTCCGGATGGTTCACCCGGTGTGGGGGGCTATCTTCCTGAAAACTCCTGAGGCGAACTTGTCGACGGCTGAGAATGCTTTGCCGAAAGCCCCCTTGTACTCTTCGGAATCGAAAGGGATGCAGCCTCCGTTTTTGCAGATTCCGCGCCTGCGTAGGAGGAGCGTCTGGAAAGAGCAGGATAATCATGTTGCGTGCCTGCTCTATACCTTGGCAAGTCCAAATACGCATATTGTTAGCAATTATTTCAGCTTGAGGCTTTAACTATTCCTTTGCGGTATATGCGATAGTGGGAGCGGCAGATTTCTTACTTTTCGACATGTTCATTGGCTGTCCATCGATCAACATCGGTGTTAGGTCTTTGTGTCAAACTGTGATATGCCAAGGCCATCGCTTCGTGATGTCAGCGCTTTCTGTCAGCCCTACCTGATGTTCTGTGGACTCGGTCGCCACTGACTTTGACTTGTGTGTCCCCAAGTAATCGTGGTTGCAAATTAAGATATGGTAGCAGGTATAGACAATCTGCGACCATAAAGTCGAAACGTTCGTCTGTTTGACTGGCTAATGCTTGCCGCGTGGACGCATTACGTTCAACCGTGCCATTAAGTGAGAACATTGACAGCATTCAGGCGCCGAGCGTTGGTCAGTATGGTCAATGCACATTAGAGCTGGGCGTTCGGTTACTGGCGGCGACAGCTATAGAACTTTTACCGTTTTATCACTAAAAACGGCCATTCTTTGGTTGTACTGGTTGTCACAAAAAGGAAAGAGCAGCAATCTTTCCGAAGTTTATTTTATCGTAATATTGACATCGAATTGTAGTAGAAACATAAAGCTCGAAAAGTTTGAAGCACTGTGTTGGACGCATGTAATACAGCAAAAACAACATAAAAGGACGCAATATTCATCCACGTTCCTTTCCCCATTTTTTTATTTCACTTGAATAATTTTTTGTCACAGAAAAGTCGGAAGGAAAAATATAGTGAAAGGAAAGGTGAACGCTATAAACATGACAGAAGCTTTTTCCCCTTTCTGAGGAAATTCATTTCAAAATGCAACAGCGCACTTCTAGGGACGCTCCAGTTTTTTTTGCTTACTTCAGATAAACTGCGACATGTGTTTAAAAATGCGCTTCATGTGTGACAGTTAGTGAGCATTAAATTTGCAAGAGTACGGATTTCTTCATTCTTGTTTCCGATAGCGAGAACGTGAAGTTAATCAGCCGGAACACATAATTCGGTCGACTGTCATAATTAAAGTAAGAATGTGATTTTCTTGAAACAATTTCACTCAGCCAGAAGGTGTACAATGCTTACACAGTCAAGGTTTGTTGTGCAAAGGACTTCTGTATGTTTATAGGCCGTATATTGAGCAGCGCGTTGTGCAATATGTACATAGATATGTACATAGATAAAATCGAGCATTGACTTGTTGTTGACCGATGGCGTAAAAGAAACAGCATGTTGTTGTATCGCCCACAACAGAACATTTACAGCTGCATTCAGGGGAACACAACAACTGTAGAACTTAACTCAATGTCGGCTTTTCTTTCTGTGTTGATATTTTAATAGCTATATTTTTGTTAGTGACCCAATAGTTCTTGTATTCTTTGTTGAAAGTCTTTCTCGAATTTGAAAAATTTTAACTCTTACAAATCAGTACATTCTTTGAGTAAAAACATACGGTACACCCACACTGGCTTACTTGTGTCCCCTGCTGTGCCTTTGCAGTGTGATACTCTGTCATGGCTACGTGTGTTGGCAGTCTCAAAAGTAGTACTTACTAAGCTGCATGCTCTTCCGAGCTACACATGTTGATAACCATGTAACAAAGTAGACTTGATTTTGCCGTCGTATTTCGAATTTTATAGAGAGAGACCCTCCCATAACAAAACTTTAAATGTGAAAAACTGATTGCACATCTTAATTTAGATTTTCTGAGTAGTCCAAAGTCATTTGCGCACACACTGTGCATAAACGTTGCGTAGATTAGCGTAAAAAATTACACATCGGTATTTAGGCAATGGGTAAGCAATCTCGCGCGTTTAAATTACGCATGAGTGCAAATAAGCTTGCAGTGCCTGCACTCTCAGACAGATGCGACGAATGCGTGTTAAAATAGTTTTCGTGTGGCCGCTATCACTGCTACGATTATGAGGCTGTAGTTGCATTCTTTGAGTCTGTTGTGAACTTCTTGCTTTATGCGGAGGATTGTCGGAGTGAACCGAAAACACTGGAATACTTACGCTAGGAACATCGAAAAGGCAGTCACTTTAGGCTTCAATATGGGAATAATCATGGAACATATTTCTACTATGACCGCACTCATTCAGAGAGAATAACTAATTAACAACCGCAATAGCTCGCAACATAAGCCGTTTATACGGTTTAACGGCTGCACAGGTAGCAGTGGTAAGAAGGCATGATGTGTTTTATTGCGCTATGACAGCATGGAAAAGCGAAATATGTAGGATAAAACACGGTATGCCAGCGTTTAGGTTTAAAATGAACATTTTCACTTCCTTACCGAACAAAGGACTCCATCCCGCTCTGTTGATAGGATGATGGAGGGCAACTCGAAGAAGTTGATCCTGATGCATAGGTAGCGGCACGGAATAATCTTCCCACTCTGAAAACAAAGAGAAGCGTGAACACTCCGATTTTTTCTTGTTTTTTTATTTATTGGTAGAACCAATTATTTAGCTTAGTGTACTCTGAGAGAAATGGCACCGAACGTGTAGAAAAATTTTAGTATTTTCAGCTGGATCTCCTTAAGATATGGGCACACACGACAAAGCCCACTGTCTATGGAGCTACTTAAAACTATTCTAGTACTAGGTCGCTATTAATTCCCTTTAGGCAATCAACCGTACTTGTTAAACTGGAGCTAGGTAGAGGTTAAATAATATTTGTTTAGTTGGAGTTAGAAAGCAAGAGCCACTTTTCAATTGTACAATGATGCCGATTGAACCCATATCGCTCGTAGAGTCGTTCGCCTTCCCATAGACACGCAAATGCGAACAGATATTGCTACTGACGCTTACAGTTTTCATTCTTATTTTTCATGTTCTTGTTAAGAATGTTGTCGTTGCGACTGTTATTCCGTAACTATAGTTATGGCATGATTGGTCCTAGTGGCCAAGCTTGCCATTTCTTTACATCGAAGTAGAAGAAGATGTGAGGAAGTTTGTACATTGTGTACGGTCTTTATGTCCACGGTGGTTGAATGGCACCAACGTGAGAATGCCGAAGGGACCCTCAATTAAATATGGAAGGACTCGTGTGAAGGACATTTCAAGCCGCTATCTTCTATCAACCTACAGATGTCCATCAGAACTCTCGTGTTTATGTAAATGAATCTTTATTGTTTGACGTATCGAAGCGGAAGCACAGGCAGCGGTTACGATCATCGTATGGACACGGTTGCCCAAATGCCCACAGCGAACAGAGCACAGAGCGCAATTGGACACCTTTGGAGTTTAACATTGTTTCACATTGCGGCTACGGCAACGACGGCAGCGAAAATTCACCTGCAGTGTCCTTATAACTGCTATAGCAACATGCAATAAGTTTATGACAATGACGTTACTCAAAATGTATCGACGCTGGCTAGCGAGTACTCCACAGAAGCGGGAAATTTGATACAGCTTAGCACAATTGATGCTAGCAAGAAATACCGACAAAATGATTTGTACCTTTGATATCAATTCGACGTACCTGAGTAGCAGATGGATTAGTGAACTATATTTTTGTTTTGGGCGCAGCAGCCGTACAGGCTGTGAGCCAGCCGCCTGTTGTAGAAGATACTCAGAATGTCATGAAATCGTTAGAAGGAAAGAAGCGTAAATTTAACGGCTGCTTTTCTTTGTTAGACACAATATTAACGAGAACTAACATACAATGATGCCAAGGAAAGTATAGGGGATGTTACTAGAAGTAATTGTAATGTAAATGTGAAGAAAGAGAAGTGGACGAAAAGATAACTTGCCACCGGCAGTTCTCGTTGACATGAAATCATTAGGTATGACGAGATAGCAATATAAGAACAAATCGTTACCAACAGTTTCTGTAAGAACCCTGTCGGCCATAAATATTGAAAAATGTAATATCGCACTAAAAAGCTACTTGCACAAGAAAGACTGAGAGAAAAAATAATTCCGCATGAAAGAAAAGATCCATGTGTCGTTGTGCTGGAACAGGTGGCAACATTCATTGTGTATCGATGATCCTCAGTTACTGACCGTTAGCGCGGTGCTGCTGAAAATGATATCAAACTACAATTTTGCGCCAAGCTCTTCGAAACCTAATACCAAAAATAGTGCAGATGGTGGCAAACACGAATGGATCTATTGCATGGCTTTTTAATCCTACTGCCTACTCTATTTTGGTTGTTTATGTACTCAGGCTTACGATGATAGGTCTTCTGCTGAAATGCTTGAGGGCACTATGTCAAGCACGAACTTACTATGACGTCAGGGGCCAGACGCGGGCAGTAGGCTTCGAGCAGTGGTAGGAGGATCAGTGCTGAAATAAGGTGCAGAGAGAGCGTGGTTACGATGACAAGGCATTCAAATATGACGTAGCATAACAGAGTTTATTGACTGTTTTCGCTCTTTTTGTCAAGAGATGCGTGGAAAGAAAATGTAACTGCACGGAGAATCTGTACCGGTTGCAAATCCACTAGATAAAATTAATATAAAATATATACTTATAACACAGCAGCTGAAATGAATATATGTAGGTGAATCAAACTCGGAAGAAAAAGAAAAAAGGAGAACCGATTTCAACAGCTTGTACGTATGAAAAACATTGCCACAAAATGCGGGCGTAGATACATAGGTTGTCTAAAAAGAGGGCACATTGGCGCATAAAAATGCAATGGGACACAAAGCGTAAGCTGGTAAAAGATTTGAAGCTTAAAAAAGCTATAACTGGGAAGTCGTGAACGCAGTGTTCGAAGAGAGATATAAAATGGAAGGTTGCGATCCGACTGATAGAAAAGAAACGTAGAGAACCGTTCGAAGATAACATATGTTTGCAGATCTGGAAGAAATATTGCCTGAATTTTACAATTGTTGTTTGTGGTTGTGTCTTGATGTTTACAATGATAACAGATTTGAACAACCATTAATAGCAATCTTTTTTTTTTCGAAGAGGGTTGATGCGAGTTTTGTAGGTCCGACAAGTAAGCATGGGAAGCTGCTGAGTGATGCTAAATGGAAGCTTAGCATCACTCATCACACATTTTTAATGTGAATATATTAATTGAATTGTGCTAATTGTAGGATGTATGTGGATTAGGCCACTATTTACGCAGCCCACCTGTCAGTTAACATTTTACGAAGGAAAATATTGATTCCCGTGCTGCTTAAGTGTTTGATGTATATCACGTTTGCCGCAACTTCAGCGAATAATATTGCGTTCTACAGAAATTGGCAGGAACTCTCGCTGTGACGTGCCCCGCCCCAACACACGCCTACACACACAAGTGCGTCATATTTGCGTCAGCGCAGCGCATGTGTACGACAAATAGGCATAGATAAAAACGCTAACAATGTTCCGACAATGGGAACTGAACTGCGAGCCTAGCGATTCTTGGGTCTAATATTGTACAATACACCGATGTTCAGTGAATGGCTAATATAAAAATATTATAAAACGCAAGTGACGTATTAGAAGTACACATACTTTAAAGACGTATAAGGTTTTTGTTCCGAAGCAAAAAAGAAAGGCCACAAAGCATAATTCTGAAGTAGCGTGCTAATAATCGTGATAACCTTATTCAAAAGATAAATGCTTTAGCTTTTCGTACAGCCATCAATAGGCTTTTCGGGCAGGCAACACCAAGTCGGGCTGCTTATTTGTTGTATTTCCGAAAAAAAAATCCATGTGACATTAATGTTCCGAGACCTTCATCATAATGCCTGCGATGCATCGTTATTCCTGCGGTATATATGACACTGCGGTATATATGACAAGTACTGCGGTATATATGACACAGCTACAACGTTTTTTTTGCACTTCTTGAGAGAATTGAAAGCAGTTAAAGAGGAGATTTCTCTTAAAGTTTCACTAGGAGGAACACTCAGTCGCAATGATACATTTGTTTTTGAAAATATCATTGTTGTTAAGACTTTGGTGATTTCGTGAAGTTTATACTAGAAGAAATATTTAAGAATCCAATTTCCTGCTCCTAGTATTTCACGCTATTACCACTGGAGTGGAGCGTCACGAACTCTAGAGTATTCTTATAAATATTTTTACCAGATCAGTTAGGCAATGCACCAAAAAGGCACAATGTTAAGTTTTGGGCTCCTAAGAACGCAAAGTAGTCATTTTTGGCGTGAAAATTTCTTCACCTAGTAATATCGGGCTACGCGTAAGTAGACAATTCCCGCTGTCTCTGTGACGTGCCCCGCACCAACACACGCCTACACACACAAGTGCGTCATATTTACGTCAGCGCAGCGCATGTGTACGACAAATAGGCGTAGATAAAAACGCTAACAATGTTCCGACAATGGGAACTGAACTGTGAGCCCTTCGCATGGAGGTTCGATTCCTTAACCATTACGACTATGAAGCATGCCTCAGCAATCGGAATAGCGCGCCGTTGGGAATGTTCCACGAACATGGAAGGGCGCTCCAGACGTTTGGCGCGTTTTTCCAAAGTGTCGTCCAGGGGCCGTTGTACTATTTGCATTCAGACTGACAGCTGGCACCAAGCAATTACTTCCTTGTCTTTTCGACCAATAAAAGAATGTGTGCTTCCTATTTTGAAAGATAAATTATGCGAATTGAGCCTGTATGGTGTTAAATGCCATTTAAAGCTACGGATATCGGTCAGGGAGATAAGAGAGGCTGATATTTGGCAGCAGGAAAGAAGCACTTCGTCGCTATTCATTTTCATATACTGGTGCCGAATTCACAAACCCTTATGTTCATAAGTTACTTTTGCCATTGGCCAACATGCTTAGCTAATGATACGTCCAGCATTGGGATCAGCTGTAGCTTTCGTTTACAAATAAATTCTAGTGTAAGATGTTGGGAATACGGGCCCAGATGAGTAGGATAGCTAAAAGCTACCGTCACGCTTCTTCTAAGAAGAATATTTCTCTCTACAGAGTTAACGAAAATAAATTAAAAAATCGCAAGGACACCACAGGGCGAAATACCTTTACTGCTATTACTAAATTTACCTGCCATGTGATCTTTCAAACAACCCACGAAAACATCCGGCCACGCAACCAAAGAAGAGTCTACACAGCGTTCAAGATACATTAAGAAGTCACAGTGAATTTATCTGCAAAGCAGCCAATTTCGCCCAATACAAGAGGCTGAAACAATTCACTATGCGGGCATTCGCGAGGAATGAATTTTGTTGCACCGTAGTGCAGGCTGAGCAGGGAGCTAAGACGGAAAGGGGAGGAGACTTCTCGTACAACTAAAAATTCAGACATTGTCAACGATTACTGGAGGGGAAAAATCCAGACAAAGTGCTCCGGACTACCGTTGAGCCCTCTTCATGCTCAACATCCAAGAATGGATTTCGAATCCTAAGGTACTACGTTTATAGTGAGCCACTAATAATTTTTCAGCTAGATAGCAATAAGTTTCCGTTTCTGGGCAACCTGGTTGTAGAGTACGGGTAGAATACTCGTGTCAGTGTCGCTGAGTCAAATCTGACTAAAGACCACTCTTCTCCGTTTTGTTCCAAGTATATGTTGTACACTGCCGATTATCGAATTATGACTTTTATTTACGGATAAATCAAAGGCGCAGGCAAAGAAGTAACAAATGAAAGTGGGTTAGCACGGTGTTGTCCATTAACACTTTTCAATATGTTGACTAATTAATAACGCGAAATAATTAATGTCACTGTATGCTACTTGGCACGTTTGCAAGCGGTTGGCTGTATAAGAGATATGGCTCTGGAGTGGGCATAGATAGCCAGAGCTTTGACGAACTAGCTTTGGTAGTGAAATAAAACCAAAGTAGGCAATGAAAGGATGTAAGAATGGGCTTGTTGGTGGTGATACATGGTGAAACTTAAGGCGCACGAAAAAACACGGATGAACTTCGTCCTGTCGCTTCGTCCTGTCGTCTCTTTTCTTCGTCCGTGTTTTTTCGTGCGCCTTAAGTTTCACCATGTAGGCAATGAAGTAAAATAAAAACAAAACAGAAGCTGCAATGGCAACAGAAGCTGCAATGGCCTGAGGAAAACAACCAGGACTTAAAAATGTAGGCAATAATGATGGTATTAGCTAAACTTCAGACAATAACTAAAGGGGCATTGTGAAACACGAAGCTCATGAAAGGTGGTGACCTGCGTTACCTGATAATGCCAGGACATTTCCTTGCCGTAGTATACATGATGCCTCAGTTTTTGTCCGCTTTGCTGAGGCCAACAAGGCTACGCTCCGAGATCATTGCAGCTGTTTGCGTCCAAACAGGCAGCCATGATGGCGGCAGGCAGAGAGGATATAGATAGCTTTCGGCACATGGACAGCGAGATGGACTGCGTTGCTTTCTAGATTGATGAGCCATTGTTTCAAGCAGAGACAGCACCAATGGAAATTCTGCTTTCTTCATACACAATGTTGTCCTATTTCGTCATCTCGGATCGAAAAGGCTACAGGACAAGCTCACCGCTGCCTTGTCAGAAGGGTGAATTTCTTTCGTAGTAGGTATTCAGCAGAACTGTGTAAGGTGCACCACTTTCACACAGATCTGCCCCATCTCGATCCTAATTGTTTTCTCAGCAGCAAGAAAAGAATTTTATAGGGCCTTAACGACACATTGCGCAAGAGCTTGTCTATGTGCTCGGTGACTGCCCCCGGGTACTGACAAAAACGAACGCCAGTGTTTTAATGTAAGAGCTCGCGCATGCACAAACAATGTCGTATAAAAATGAGGTAGCGCAAGTTTTTCGACCTTGGAAGCGCCCATGGCTGGCTTCTTGTTTCGAAAACATTTTTTCGAAAGAGTCGACTTTCTTTGATCATCTGCGAGTGTTACAACTGGAAAAGGTAGCCAAATGCACATCCTCGTGATGTGGAAGGCACCTCTTGGGTTTCCTTGTATGCGGACGTACATCAGTGTCTTTGCATAACTTACGTAATAATGAGCTTCAGCGACAGAGGGAGCGAGGAATTAAACATGCAAAAATGAGCGACACAATCCTGTTTGAGTTCTTATCACGTTGAATTATACTGATCACGATTGCACGATTGTAGAGCCGTCTGTTTTCGAATTGAGGAATTGAATCCGATGCCTTGCAAATTCAGAAGCCGAAATCTTTGGGCGTTGTTCTGCAAATGAATTAAATTCGCTTCAAACCAACTGCATGTGCCATATTCAGAGTAAAAAGTCACAGTTTCACCGCAAGGGTGAAGCAATGAATGCGATACCAACAAATTGTCATGTTATTCGAAGTGAGACTGGCAGCTAACTCTTCTGGATCCGATCTCACGCAACTCTACAAAATGCAGGTTTAAGAGCATACGGCCGCTCCAGGGACACTGTTCGCACAATCACCTCGCGTTGAGAGCGGAGCATGTAGGAGCCAGCAGCCCGCTGTTGGCTGCTGAGATTGCGAGATAACGCGTGCGCCAGCGACGACCGCGCTCGTAAAACCAAAGGTCACCATGGCTGCATGAGGGACCCCCCCCTCCCCCTGCGTCTTTCCGCGCTTGTTAAAGACGCGCAGGGCGTGTCCTCTCTTCTTGAGTATGCTACCGCTGGTCGAACAGGTGGGGGGGATCTTATCGCATACGCCTCGGAGCGACGGAGATGGGCCGGCTCGTTTGATATCCGCTTCAGCCGCGTTTGTTGCCCCCGCTACTGCGCCGTTACCCGCGGGTAGAACGTACGATGCGCTGGGGGATCTATCAATTTGGACTTTATACGCGAAATGACGGTGACGACGACGGCAACGGCGACGGCAAAAATCCGTTGAGACTGTACATATAATTGCTATCGCAATAAAAACATGTTATCTGCTTCTCAACGTAGCTGAGCTCGACACTTTTTCGGAAACATCATTTAAGCATATTTAATAAGTATCGATAAGTTAATGTTTTGTCTGTAATTCTGGTGACCCTGCTTTCAAAGATCTCTATACATTTACGTTTTTTTTGCATTTTTCATGCACCTACTCATAAAGTTGACATTTATAGTATGACTAAATATTAGTGCGAACCTCAGGGCATTTGTCTAACTCGTAATTTGTAAGAAACCTGTGCTCACTTCTGTGCTTATAAAAACACGATAGCCGCGAACGCAAGTATCTGACCGAAGAACCGTAGTTAAATAATTAAACTGGCGCACTGACGTAGAGGAGATGAAGGAAGACGACAGTTTGCTGGCATCAAATCTTCTTTTAACAAAATGAAAAAAATATGAACAACGTTATGAAACGTAACGCTGTGCTCGCCGTGGCATACGTAATTGGCACTTTGAGATTCGTGCTTGCAACAAAGCCACATATTGATAATGGCCGCCATCAAACCAATGAAATCGCGATCGCTCAACCCATCTTGTCTATGCAAGCCAATCGCAGATGTTTTTCAAGTAGGCTGTTTTCTGATTTTGTTGGGTACACGCGGGCCTGATAGCGCATTTGTTATATAGTCTCATGTTAAACGCCTTGCTAACTTCACGTCTATTTTTTTTATGACGAAATGGTAGGGTCGTGAAGCACTTCGTTGGCGCGCTTTTCGCAGTTCTGGACTAACTTGGAGAATTCGTCACCTGGGGTGCTATGCAGGATGGCCCGAGCTTCTCGGGCACACTAGTTTGCTCCGAGCTCGCACTGCGGCGGTCATGCCACAAAGACAGAGCGGAGCGCGTGATAGCAGCATTGACAAAAACGGCTACATGAACGAGCGTGGCGTCAAAAACACATGTGGGGCATGTGCGGCGGTAATCAAAGAAACACCGCGTGCGAACACGTCAGCGCCGCCACTCAGTCCACATTTCAACAGTGCAGCGACGTCAGCGTGATTGTCGCGCTATCTTTTTGCCAACTCAGCATTGCGCCTCCCACAGGCATGTTCGTGGGCGTTCTTCCACTTTCGGGCATGTTCTTTCGTTCCACCCGCAGCATGGAAATTTCCACTCCCGAAGGCAACAAGGGTGCCGGTGTGACTGTCAAAGGTTTCATGCGGTGGACGCTAAGCAGCAGCTTCTTTGCATATAAAATAATTTGGTCAGCCTTTACTACTTGTGCAAGGCTGGAGCCATAGAGGAGCTTGTGATCACCTAGCTTCTTCCAGCGTTTTAAGTCGGTCGTCTACTCAGTCTGCTCGGTATACGCTTCGAAGTAAAGAACGAATCAGCTTCGTCTTAATTTTGATTATACTAATTAGGCAGGACTTAATTACCAAAATATTGAACAGTTTTGTTTGATTGGTAAGGTTTTAATTAAAACGACAATAATTACATCGGGTGCAATTCGCATGATCTTGATTAGTATGCAGCTAATTAGCATAAACCTACATCGCATGATCTTGATTAGCATCATATTATTAAGGTCTAATTAGGATGACTTTACTTAGCGTGCTTATAATTAAAGTCGCGTTAATTAGCCTGGTATTAGTTAGCACGGTCATAGCTTTTCATGGCTTCATTAGCATGGTCTTAGTAACGTATGGCTTCATTAGCTCGATCTTAGCATGCCTTGGCTTAATTAGCTTGTTCATAGCATCTCTTGACTGATTTAGCTAGGTGTACCGCCCAGCCACTTAGCTAATCAGCCGGGCGCACGTCCTCGGGCAGCGAGCACACCATGAAGGGATCAAGAGGGAGCGCGCCAGTCGAGCAACGCGCAACAATGTGCAGGCCTGACCATGATGATTGTGCACGTGGCCTCGGGTTTAGCTACGGTCGCGATATTGTAAGGTGCTCGGCCGGAACTAATCTCAGAGGCCACCATGCTAATTATTCTAAAGGATACTTAGTACAGACATTAAAAGCTTCAAAACGAATTTAAACAGCCCCTGCCTTTAAAATATATCATCAGTAAACCTTTCTGGCCCTTTTATTGCATGGGTGCACTTCTGCACTCAGTGGAACGACAAACAAATGAAAGAAGATGCCTCTGGTTTGAAAACACCGCCCAATTTTGTCGACCGTCCTTGACGTGACGCCGCGTTCCATCGTAACCAATGGAACGCAGCGCGCGCTGAAGGGTGGATCTGACCTTTTCGTACTGTTGGCTTGTTCAAAAGGGGGTATCGCCAGAGCTCGGAAAGATCCCGAGTTTCGCCAAGCTCGGGCCATCCTGCATAGCGCCCCTGTTCTCAGATTTCGTGCGCGCTCTTTCAATCTTTCATTAAACCATCATCCAACTTTAACAGCTACAAATTTTAGTGGAAGGCAAAAGAAATATACGAATACCTATGAGCTTGCAGATAATGAAGCGAAACCTGTGGTTGATTGTGCATGCATGACCGTTATTCCTCACTGCTGCTTCTGTTCGTATTCTCACGGAACCAACTGTTCAGAATGCCCCAGCTTGCAAGCGTATGTCAAACCGCCGGTACATCAAACCTTTTGCAAACATTCTTTAATATCTGCGACATTTCATGACCGTTTAGTATAACCGCTGATCGTCTATATCCACCTGATGTATGTTGGTTCTCAGACCTCTGCAAATTTCGTATTAGTTTTATTATTTGCCGGTAACAGATGAAAATAATGAATTAAGCGCAGTCTACTGGATTGTCTGTTCATCATAGCTGGCACCCGTGTGATCGGGACATAACTTGAAGGAGGTTGATTCGAAGTATGATGGCACAATGCGACTCTGTGCAACCTTCGAGTGCTCAGAAGTGGCATTAAAGGGGTACTGACACAAAATTTCGCGGCCGAGACAGCCTGCGGATTCGATTCCCGTGAACATGTGTACATCATCTGCAAAATATCAACAGCGAATATAGTTTAGAAGGTATTTTAAATTAATTTTGAAGTTTGCGTGAGCGATCGACTCCCTCGCGGTAGCTCCCTCGCGGTAACACCATCAGAGGTGACCCTCGGTGACCACCCTACTTCCCTCACGTGACCACGCTGCAACAAGTTATGATGACGTCATAGCGGCCATTTTCTTTTGCCGCGTTTGTTCCAGCAGTCTATACTTCTCGGCGGCTGGTCGCGAGTCCGTGGCCGCGGCGCACGCGTTGAAAGTTTTGTGTTTGGCGACACTGCTGTCCCGTTTCCTATTCGAAAGGACTTCTTGATGCAGACCGTGCGGAAGTGCGTCACAGTTCTGTGTGCTGACGTGATCGAGAGCTGCGCACGCTAGGTGGTGATAGTTGCACCCGGCGGCTTGTCGTTTTTCGAGCTCTCTGAAACCGAAACTGAAACTGGTCGGTAATGAGGAGCCTGTAATTAAATATCTGTCGCGCGCTGCAGCAAACGAGGTGCCGTGTTATCACTAACAGGCCCCCAGCAACACATTGCAGCAAGAAAACGCGAGACCAAAGTTTTTGTGTCAGTACCCCTTTAAGAAGTGGTTTCACGATTCCAGGACAATGCACCCAACGGGAAACTTATGCGTTTTCCCAGCTGTGCTGTGAATGGCTTGGCGATAGCAATATTCGTCCGTTCTAGGAGTGCAAGAACTAGCACGCATGTGCCAAAGAATTGTGTAAGTCCCACTACTCAAGATTAGTCCACTAAAATGAAGGATTAGACCACGCTGAAAAACGCATGTGCCCCAGAAACATCACTCGTCACCACTGGTCACTAAAAGTGGGAAAATTCACCACTCGCCACTGGTCCTCTAAAAACGAAGAAGGGAACACGCTTGTGGCAAGTACCAATTCAGATTTCTAGACAGACGTAACCAATAGTAGAGAAAGACTTTTGTAAACTGCTGGAATTAATCCAGTATTAAACAGTTGGCTTCCATGTTTCAGCTTTGCTGGTTAGTCGGAGGGCTTGGGGGGGTGATTTTTTAAAAAGGAAATTACTGGCATGACCCCGGCTGTAGCATTAAACTGAAAGGAAGTCTATAGGAATTC
This sequence comes from Rhipicephalus appendiculatus, assembly GCA_030522465.1. NCBI lineage: Eukaryota > Metazoa > Arthropoda > Arachnida > Ixodida > Ixodidae > Rhipicephalus > Rhipicephalus appendiculatus. The sequence continues at coordinate 8,488 of JALIZH010025937.1, read as the reverse complement.
CCCGCAGAGGAAAACTTCGTAGTTGACGAGACATTTATCCTGTTTCGAGGTTTGAACAGTGATGTTCCGTGCAGGGAATTTTCCCTTTTTCAGGGCATTTTCGACAGTCATTTTGGACGAAAGGGAAAAAGGGAATCTTCCGATATTGCAGGGAATTATGAGGGGCGGCGAAATTTTTTTTTATAACGATCAAAGGACTGTGGACATGAGGCTTTCGCATGTCGCAATCGTTTCTGGCGCATGTAGCGCGCCAAACCACAGCCTCTAAGGTTCGTTTTTAAAGACCATAGTCTTTCTGGGATAATTCAACGCAGAAACATTGATGACATTGATTTGACTGACTGCTGGTTTGTGTGGCCAGCGATTCAGCTGCCCGGCGAAAGTTTAAGCCCGTGCTCAAAGCCCGCCCATCTTGATCTGGTGAATCTGTTCATAGTTATGAACATTGTCAATCAAAAAGCAAATATTACGCATATTTGAGGCGCAATATCAATACGTACGTATTCGGCAGTGTGTGTGTTTATTTAGAAAATGCATAGATACGTAATGCTAAACACCGCAGAGTTTATTACGCTGCGCTGACCATGCGACGGTAGTTTGCAGAACCGTTCCTAATCAAGTCAATAAAATGTTAAATACCACCACAAAAGCTTGTTTTAGTTCACAATATTTAGTCACCATTATTGAAAAGTTGGACGTGCTATGTGGTGCATATAGATACAGAGCGTCTGCTAGGCACATTAATGTACACCACGTCACTCAGTAACAAAAAAAAAATTAACAATGATAAACTTTTCTTCTTATGCAGTGGCCGTGTGCATGAGCATGTACAGCATTCCTTCCGCATCGCATACCGCTTAAAGCGAGCTCAAAGGTAGCCTTCGTAGTATTAAAAGCCGATCTCAGAGGCGATGCTTTGAGTTGGGCAGGAAAGAAGAGAAAGCGATGGGAAGAGCCTGAAACACGTCGAACACTATATATATATATATATATATATATATATATATATATATATATATATATATATATATATATATATATATATATATATATATATATATATATATAAAAATGTTTTGTGCAGGGAAATATGCGGGAATTTTTGGCTATGTATGCGGGGAAAAATGCCTGAAATAGGGAATTTTCGGGCCTCGGAAAGGGAATTCTTCTGTCCAGGACGGAACATCCCTGGGTTTGAACTCGGGACCATCGCTTTTCTGGGGCGGTTGCCTCGCCAACAGAGTCCGCCACGGTGGATCAGTGGCTAAGGTGCTCGGCTGCTGACCCGAAGGTCGCGGGTTCGATCCCGGCCGCGGCGGTCGCATTTCGGTGGAGGCGAAATGGTAGAGGCCCGTGTACTGTGCGATGTCAGTGCACGTTAAAGAACACCAGATGGTCGAAATTTCCGGAATCTCCACTACGGCGTCTCTCATAATCATATCGTGGTTTTGGGACGTTAAACCCCACATATTATTATTATTCGCCAACAGAGCAACAAGTGTCAATACGAGGGCGAAGGAAAGAAGTGTAAATTTAAGGGCTCGTTTTTGCTTTGTTAAATACAATATTAACGAGAACTAACAGACAATGACGCCAAGGAAAGTATAGGGGATGTTATTAGAAGTAATTGTAATGTAAATGTGAAGAAAGAAAAGTGGACGACAAGATAACGAGGGCGAATTATTCGACAACTCTAAGCACACGGACGATGAATATGGCACGAAATACGGCATACGGGATGCGGATCAACGGCAGCGCGCAATGACCGCAATTTTCCGGTACACTATGATCCGACGCCAGCTACAGGAACCGCAATCTGATCTTTTCTTACGCACCGACCAGACAGTGCTGAGTGCGTCATAGCGTAGGATGGCACACTTCCCTGAGCTGAACTCGAGAATTCTACTTGCTAAAAAGTGTGTCTCGCAATCATTACAGAGCTAGAGCCTTACATCCGCGGGAGCCCCATCAGTGTAGTCACTGATCAGCCCTTGCTGTGCCAGTCTTAAAGAGACGGCTGGATGTCTGGCTGTGTAGAGGCTGCGCTTCGCAGGATTTGCCGTTGCGTACAAACCTCGGTGTAAGCACAATGATGTCCAATGTACTCTCGTGTAAAACAGTAGGTCGTCCGCCTCGCGACCCGGAGAGAGAGAGAAAGAAATAAACGTTTATTGCGAAACAGTGTTCCGAGCGATGCCCGGTATCACCCTATGGTGGGAGGGTTCCTTAGTCCAGGAACCCTCTGGCTTCGATTGCCCTCTTGGTCCTGGCGACCAGTTGTCGCTGGTCTTCCAGGTCCTCGAAGACGAGCTTGGCCTCCCACGTTTAGATTAGGTGGTCGTCGTTCGTTTTAGATGCGAAGCATCTTATGCTCGGGGCTCTGTCCGCCCCTCCCGTGTCCCGCGTCCCGCGTCCCCCGTCTCCCGTCCCGCGTCCCGCGTCCGGCCACTGTCATGAAGTAGGGAAGCACCCATTATGCGAACCAGAACCCTGTAGTAATATGAAGGCCGTCAACCCTAACACAGTCATCAGAGTCATGGCCGAGAGCACAGAGAGGCTGCTTAGCAATGGCTAGGCAGGTGGTGTGTGTCGCCAAGCGCACCATGACGCACCTGACACAAGCGCACCATGAGCGTGGCATGTAAATGGCGTTGTAGATGACATGCATGCCAAGATTTTCATGTTACCACCTGCCACTTATCTTTGTTATACAGTCATGTCACTCAATACCAAATTTGGTGTATATCAAGCTAACGAAACGGCCGCAAGCGCGCCATGAGCGTGGAATGCAAGTCATGATATGTCATGATTTCCGTATTACCACTTGTCATTTATGTTCGCCATACACTCATGTCACTCAATGCCAAATTTGGTGTATCTCAAGCGAACGAAACGGCCGCGAGCACGCTGTTGCGACTCGGGTCCGGCGGGTCCCATCGTAGGTAGCTGGCCCCGCCGAAGGTCCCCTAGCTCATCTTTGGCAGAGAGGAAGGCGCTCGTAGGGGACATATTACAGACGTTTATTTACATTTAGAGATCAAGAGAGTGTTTTAAATGCGAATGCATTTCTTAGTCGGGCTATGTCAGGCGGCGTTGTCCGGCGGTGTCCGGCGTTGTCCGCGGAGGAGGAGGATAGGTTGAGGAGGTGTCCGCGCGCCGGCAGGTGTTATCTCTCCGCTCTCACTCCCTCTCCCATAGCAACAGCTGCGGGCGCGCGCGCTTATCCTCGCCCCTAGCAACCGGAGCATGTTGTGCGATAGAGTGCAGGAGAGGGTAGGTGCAGTGCTTCGCCGCTCCTTCTCTCGCCGTTCGCTCTCTCTCCCACTCTCCCGTCCGCTCGCGCCTCACTCTCGACCGTTCGCTGGCTGGGCGCCTCTCAAGGCGATGGCAGAAGTGGGTGTCGGCGCAAGAAATGCATTCGCATTTCCTCACGATTCCCTTCGGGGAGGTGGGGACATTTTTTTTTAACAAAAAGTCTTCGGCTTTTAAAGCCCCGAGTCTGGCAACTTGAGGCAAGCAAACCGGTGTCAGCAACACCCGCCAATAAGGTGTCCGGCCGCCACAACGCCCTGCCCCCCAGGAAGGAGGTAACGGGACGCACAACACATTCTTCAAAAGGGCAAGGACGAGAAGTCCTATTGGGGAACACCAATGCTCCACACAGGGGGATGTCCACGTACCACGCCCAGACGACTCGATATTGTCGGCGAGGAGGAAATATCCGAAGGGGAACCGGACTGGTGCCAAGTCGGTGACCTCTGAAGACGTAGTTGTTGCTGTCGACCACACCTGCAGCCGCTAATGGCTCCGTCCAGCTGCAGAGACATGCCACGTCGCTGGGAAAGGTGACAGCAGCTAATTCCCACGCCGGCAGCATCTTGCAACAAAGGGCTGTTCGCCGCACCCTTGCTGGATTTCTGGTCACCTGAGCACGCCGCGCGCTCGTGGGCATACCAGGAAAATGGGGTTAAACCTGCGCCCCCGAAGGGCAGCGAACCGGGGAGGAACTTTTGATCGACAGGAGCATTCTCCGCTGCGTCTGCCATGATAGCTTCCAAGGCCGATCGTAACAACGCCATGAGCGTGACACGTAAGTCATGTCGCACATGACAAGTAATGATTTCCATATTACCACTTGTCATTTATGTTTGTCATACAGTGATGTCACTCAATACCAAACTTGGTGTATATCAAGCTAACGAAACGGCCGCGAGCGCCCCATGAGCGTGGCATGCAAGTCATGTCGCACATGAGAAGACATGATTTCCATATTACCACTTGTCATTTATGTTCGTCATACAGTCACGTCACTCAATCCCAAATTTGGTGTATATCAAGCTAACGAAACGCCCGCGTTCGCGCCATGAGCGTGACATGCAAGTCATGTCGCACATGACATGTCATGATTTCCATATTACCACTTCTCATTTATGTTCGTCATACAGTCACGTCACTCAATACCAAGTTTGATGTATATATCAAACTAACGAAGCGGCCGCGAGCGCGCCATGAGCGCGGCATGTAAATCATACTTTTAATGACAAGTTAGTCATGATTTTCTTGATATGACCAGCCATTTATGTTCGTCATATATACAGTCATGTTATGCCATACCAAATTTGGTATAAATCCCATTAAACGATACGGCCAGGACAGCACAAAGTCGTAGGTGGCTATATAGATAGATAGATAGATAGATAGATAGATAGATAGATAGATAGATAGATAGATAGATAGATAGATAGATAGATAGATAGATAGATAGATAGATAGATAGATACGCTCAAGGTCACCGAAGTTCGCTAAGAAATGCTTCGCATTTAAAACACAAAAGCTCTGGGAAGGTAAGATGTATAGCGTGAAATCATATATGGTTTTTCAAGTGCAGGTGTACATTCCCCATCTGTGAAGTCGTCGTCGTGGAGTGTGTCTGCGTAAAGCGACGCCATTCAGAGGCAAAGCGGCGAAGGAGAGAAAAGTCGAAGAGACGAAGCATCGCTAGAGCCACCCCTAGCTTCGCGGTGGAGGCGCGTGTGCGCCAAAAACAACAACGCGGGCAGCAGAGAAAACGTTTGCGTACTATGTAAGTTAACTAGCCTGGCATGGTCCAGGGTTGCCAGGTTGAAAAGATAGAAAAGAGCCAGGAAATCGAAAAACAACTATCCAAAAAGTAGCCAACTTGAGCCAAGAGCACTAAAAGAAGCCGAGAGCAGCCTCGCGCGTCTGAAAATAACTGCGACGTTTTCATTTAACTTAGGGTAAGGTGGGGCAAAATGAGACAAAAATGTGAAAATAGTGAATATTTATTTTTATTTCACTCTTTACCGCCAAAGCAACAATGCAGAAACTTTCCTTTGGGTACAAGGTATGTGCTGCATAAATATGACCATGTTGCCACTGTTAAAAAGTTTATTTTAAAAAGAAATAAAAGATGCACCAGATGTCTCATTTTTCCCCACCCCTGCGGGGCAAAACGAGACAGTGTGAAAAAAAATTTAACCCTTGAGTTTTTGCAGTAGAAGCGCACTTGAAACTAAACTCATAGGCCCTGCGCAGCCTTCATGACCACATTCCTTGCACTCCACGCAGTGAATCCAGACAGAATCCGGTGCTGTTTTGCTCCAAAACTCCTTGCAGATCAAACACCACCAGTCTTTCTTTGTGCTATTGTTGTGTATTTTGTTGAAAGCTTGCACAGAGTGGATTATTCAACGATTGGACGCTAGATATATTCTGACGTATCTTCTTCTCCTCTTTTTGCCGTTTTGGTGCAGAACTGCACGGGCGTTTTGTGGCTTTCAGCTTCGTCAGCCGGGCTTCGTGAGGCGATGAATTTAAAACTGTGCGAGATTCGAATTTTACAGCACACATTTGGTATTGAAGGAAAACTCGATCACGAGACGTGTTAGTGAACGGCTTGACTTGTAGATTCTTCCAAATTTGCGTTCGCCTCTTGACAGCATCCTTGGGAAGGCGGAAAAATATCGATGCAGCACGAATGGAGTGAGTGTTTTGTTTTGTTTTGTCCCTGAACATCAGTCAGTGCTTTTTAATTAACGTCGTTTTCCTCCCAGGACGCTTTATATGATATTCTCTTGTGCGTCCGCACCTTCCTAAACAATAAAATATAATATATAATGATGCAAGTAAATGGTTCACTTAATCAGACGCTCTCTAAGGCAATTCAATGCCTTTTTTTCGCGTTTTGCCCCCCTCACATGCCGAAATTCAAAAAAAATTCCGCTTTGGCTCCGCGCACCAAGTGAACTAAAATGTTGGTGGTATGTAGCTATTAGTATATAGTAACAATATAAATACTTAAGTTGTTGTACTGACGCCCGAGTAGCTTCATGCACGGATCCGAAAAGAAAATTTGGCCTAGAGAAGAATTTCGCCCCTCTTTTGACGGGTCACGAACACACTGACACCAGCCGCGTAATTTTTCCCACGCGAACGCTGTGAGCAATCATCAACTTTTACATAAAAAGGTGGGCGACTGCCAGCACCTCTCGCTGAAATATAGAAACAAAGAAAAGTGCTTTCTGTATTAGCTATAGAGGTCGGCAAAGCCAAAATGTCGCGTTTTGCCCCGTGTCTCATTTTGCCCCGCCTTACCCTACTAAATTCAGGGAACTTTTGGTAGAAATGAAAGTGAACATAATGAACCTTTTTAAAACATAACTGCTGATATTAAACCATAAATTGAGTTTACCAATCATTTCATGAGTATGACGAATATTCTGAAGCTGATAAATAGATGACACACTCTTTACGCGTCGTGCGTGACTTTTTTTAAGTGGACTAGAGCTACCAGCCCAGTGAAGACAATAAAAATGAGTACTGCATGAGTGTGCTCAAAATCAGAGTGGCTGGGATTGAAGCCTAAGTGGCATCATTTGTACTCACTTTGCGCAATAATTTCTCACGCGATGACCAAGTCCGCACTGTCAGCCCTATCAAACCTGTGTTTACACAGGGCTGGTCTGACAATATCTTCACTAAGTCAATCCTGTGTAGAACTAAAAACAGTTGAACGTTATTATTCATCACGTCACCGATATTCATTTCGGACATAAAAACTAGGTATTTCGCTTTCCAAGGTAAAGTTCAACTTCACTTGAGTAATCGCACTGAATTACGAAGCTTCGCGTCTGGGATATTGCCACAGGGATGCCTAAGGCGCGGTGTGCAAAGTTGGATTCAAGCTGCAAAACGTATACCATTTTAATCTCTACTTTTACAAATATTTCGCAAATTAACAAATAAAGTGCATTATAATCAAGCCTACTTTTCCTAAATTGGTCTGGTCAGGTAATGCAACTCTCTGGTGTGCTTTCGGAAGCGCACAGTAATTGCCACATCTCATTGGTTCTCAAAATCATTATGCTTTCTTCAAATGATTGTCTAAATATTCAGATTATGAAGTGTTCGCGAATTTCGCGGAGTGCGTCTGGACCATTTTGATGATTCAACAAACGAAAAAAAACAAAGAAATAAACACATTCCCTAGTCGTAGTCTGTATATATTTCTGAAAGAATTAATACAGATAATTCGTCGAACACCCGATTTATAATGTCCATGAGTGCGCAGCATCCCTGAATGCGGAGTGCCTTTCGATTTTCCTCTTCACTTCCAATTGTAGTTTAAATTCGCGTTCAGCAATAGTCTGCAAAATGAGTGCCCCATGCAATAGTTTTCCCCCGAGTGCCAGCAATGTATCCAAAAATATTTTCTAATACGTAATGCAAGATCCCAATTCAATTTTGGAAGCTGGAAACATGCCATGACCGCAATGTTTCGTCATCGCATACTGGAACGCCAGCGGCTGCGAAGATCTAAGATATCAATAATTTGGTTCGAATCGACATAATAAGAAAGTGGCCAAAAATAGCCAAGTAGCCACAACGTTTCTTCTGCCGCCACCGGCCTAAATATTCGCCTAGATTGGCGGAAACTAGCCCAGCCTGGCAAGCGTGGCAGGGTCTTGTCTCATGTAGTAGAGGAAAACACCAACACATCTCAACTGAACTCAACTCTCTCACCCGATGACCCCTGCTTGCACAATGCTTGGGTCAAGGGGTCGCGGGTCGGCCCCTTTGGCGGCCCCGCCAACTGCAAGAATTTTAATGTTAAACTCCGAGGACTTTGGCAGCACGCCAGCGAATAGGTGCCGTCGCAATTGACAGTAAAGGTCAGCACAGTGCCTCCGCCTATCCGTACCTTTACATCCATCTTTTTCTCCATTTTGGTAGTGGGGCTGACTGACTCCGCATCTGCATTGTGGTGTTGCGTGACAGCGACATGAGGTTATTGTTGTGCGTGTGATAGTCTGTCGCATCTGCCAAACATAGCCTACGTCAACGATGAGTGGGTCGCCTTTCTGGAGCAAGAGCTTCCCGAGACTAACGTAACAACCTTCAACGTTTGCGAGGCCTGCCAAGGCTCGCTTCGGAAACGCCACGTCTCGTCTTTGTTAACTTCCAGTGG